>CAXHTJ010000009.1:16530719-16640655 GCA_964019445.1 Populus tremula | reverse complement strand
GTTGTTGTTATTATTATTGATGCTTGCTCTTCAGACTATGATGCAAGTCTAAACCAAAGGAACGGTACCATCATTCCAAATGAATTTAGAAATGCTACATCCATTGAAAATTATGCAAATTTGTTGTAAAATTGTTTAAACAAATTTGCATAATATCGCCAATACTACGTGGAAGCAAATTTGTTGTAAAATTGTTTCCACATAGTATTTTAAAAAATTTCATGAAAAAAAAAAACTTTTCAAAAATCAGCTGCGCGTTTCAGATTTTTAATTTATATAGAAAAAATAGATTTGTTTGTGTTAAATCTATAATCTTGTGAATTTTCAAATACTCCTGCCTTCAAACAAAACAAAGAATATATTTATGAAAAAAATATATATTGTGAATTTTCATTTTCAAAGGCTAAAGGCAGCGTTTCATATTGTAACCCCTTTAAAAAAAGAAACGTAGTCGTTTCGACTTAGAGTTTTACAAAACAACGTGGTTTTTATACAGTTTCGCATTTCTACTTTACTCCTACTATATTTATATTTAAATATTGAATGGCACCACATTCTTTCCTTGCTTTTTATCTCTTAATGACTTGGAAACTTCAAGGCAGGCTCCTAATTTTGGAATTTTCAAAAATATTGAATGGGCTCGTCTGCATCTCATTTAGAAATTTGAAAAATATAATTAATGAGAATGGGCCCAAGACAATAACTCGAAGACTTTAATTTGTGGCTATTGATTGATTTCCTTTCGTATTGTTCTCAAGACCACATAGTATATTTATATATCTGTTGATCAAAGTGTAATAAAGCACATTATTTGGTTTCCCAAAGAAAGTTTCTCTCTCAATGTTCAGTAGAGTATTAAGGCACCTCTTCGGTGCATATGCAGCCCTCCCTTTTCTAGAACACCAGCAATTACTGCGCTCCTTCTTCTTGTGGCAATATCCGTAATATTAGCTACCCTTTTCGACTAAATACCGATCACAAAAGCTGTGGCAGCAAATATTATGAACTTGCTTGTGAAAACAACGAACGTCCAACTTTATACTTGAACATGGAAAAGTATTATGTTCAGTCAATCAATTACAGTAACTTCACAATTCGACTTGTGGATGCTGCTGTTCAGAAGGATGATTGCTTCTCCATCCCTCATCATTCTCTTACACAAGAGTATTTGCCCCGCTCTGCGGACGGCAATTATTATTATTATGAGATAACGTGGCCAGACAGTTCTGTGTTAACTTTTTTATGCTGCAAGAATCAAATGCTGAATCCTCCAGATTATATAATGGATGCCTCTTCTTGCAAAAATGGCAGTGGTACTGCATATAATTCTTCTTCGTCTAGCAGTATTTCTTCTCCCAGCTGTGTTGATATGGAAGGTCATTCCTATGTCATGGTTGATGGGAACATCATCAACGATGTACCTGACTTGTGCCGTATAAATTTGATTTATTCTGTGCCAAACAATATGACAAATAAGTCGTATACAGATGTCCATGATGTTTTGGTATATGGGTTCGGGCTTTCATGGTTCGATTTCTGTTGTTATTATGGCACAGAGAACCGCTGCAACCTTGATGACGCCACCATGAAGAACCACTCTTGTTTACAATATAACGATATCAGAGAACTAACCTCCTGTACGTACTCTCTCTCTCCATATGTATCAGCTTACCTCAAGTACTGTATTATGAATATGCATACCATATTTGCTTTATTTTATGTGTTAAGGGTTTAAATCTACAAGGTGATCTTTCAAGTTACTAGAAATCTTCTGAAAGTAAAGTCAATTATGATAATCTATTGTAATGCTCCAATATTGCTTGGTTTCCTTTTATGTGTTAAGGGTTTATTTTATATTTTAGTAAATGTTCTTCATTTAAGTTAAAATCATAGTATTTAGACCCGGCTCGGTCCAAGACCCTGGTTCTGGGTTTTGACTGGGTCACCTGGTCGTTCGGATTAATACTTTTTTTTTTAATTAAAACAACGTCATTTTAGTAAAAAAAATAAAAATCAATAGGTTGCAACCAGGTTTTTGACCGGGTCTTACCGGGTCAACCCGCTAGGTTACACCGGTTTTTTTTTATCATATTGTTTTTCAACCCGGCCAGGTTTCAATCCCCGGTTGGCCAGGTCTTGGGTTGACCAACTAGGTCGGGCCGGATTTCAAAACTATACTTAAAATTATAAGTTTGTAAATATCAATACTGTTGACCTTTTTTTTTTCTTCTTGAAATGCAGACGTAAAGACGCTGTTAGACCCTTTTATAGAAGGTGAGGACTATTACGGTCTTATATGTTCTACCAATCGATACATTTACTTTCCGCATTTTCTTCGCAAGTGAGGTTTTTGTTTTACCTTTTTTTTTTAATTAATCATCAAGATTTTGCACGCTGATTCATATTTTCTGGGTGATTATAGGTATCCACTGGATATTTTGTCGAATTCATGAGGGTGAGTTAATTTATTTTGTGTAATTATATCATTTTACAGAAAGAGTAATAATATTTATTTTTCTAATAAAATAAATAAAAGGCCCTAAAAAGGTTTTTTTTTTTCAATCCAAGTTTCAATCACGTACATCTCAATGTTACCCATAGTAAGAGAAGTTTTTTCCGTCACTAAACTCTTAAATTTTGATAAAATACAACCCTTTACTAAGCTTTCTCATATTCTTTCCCACCCTTATAGGTAAGTATTTTACTTTTCTAATTGTGAAACAATAAATACATGTATATCAGCACGCAACAATTATAGCTTAAGAAATAATTATTGTTCATGGCTTATTTTCATTGTGGTTGTATTCAGTAGCTTCTACTTATTTTCATTAAATTTATTTAGTTGTAGAAAATAATTTCTTGAAATTTAAATATTTCTGATGACTCCCTACTATTTGAAGTTTTAACTTTAGGTTAAATTTATATTATTTTTGCATCAAATTCATGTATCTAATATTCTTTCTACTTTTGTTTTCAATTATAAACAATGATTTTAAAGCACTAGAAAGAAAATATTCTAATCAAACAAAGAGCATGAATATTTTGAAAATATTTACTATTTCTTTAGGATAACACTATTCTATTTTTTCTTTCCGTTAATGATCTTATTTTATAAAAAACTATCAGATTTTTTTATGTTGGCTATTAATTTTCTAAATGGCTAGAATGATATTAATAATACTATAGAGAATCATATAAACTCGTCATTAAAATCAATCAAGTATTTGTAAAATGTTTTGATATGTTTCAAATGTTAACCCTTTTTGTAATGTCTCTATACAGTGATTTATCATTTGCTGTTGTTCCTGTGTGAGCTTCCATGTCTCCTAACTTTACTGATCTATAAATGGCGAAGACGACATTTATCAATGTACGATGACATTGAAAAATTCTTGCAAAGTCATGATAATGATCTCATGCCGATAAGGTACACTTACTCAGAGATTAAGAAGATAACCAACGGATTTAAAGACAAGTTGGGTGAAGGAGGATTTGGCTCAGTGTATAAGGGAAAGCTTCGTAGTGGTCGTTTTGCTGCAGTTAAATTATTGGGCAAGTCAAAAGCCAATGGACAAGATTTTATCAATGAAGTTGCTACTATTGGAAGAATTCACCATGTCAATGTCGTGCAACTTATAGGCTACACTGTCGAGGGATTGAAGCGCGCTCTTATATACGAGTTCATGCCTAATGGGTCTCTTGAAAAGTACATTTTTTCTAGGGAAGGTAGTGTCCCACTAAGTAATGAGAAAATATATGAGATTTCTCTTGGGGTGGCTCGTGGCATTGAATATCTACATCAAGGTTGTGATATGCAAATTTTGCATTTTGATATCAAGCCACACAACATTTTGCTTGACGAAAAATTTGTTCCAAAAATATCAGATTTTGGACTAGCAAAATTGTACCCAACATCTAATAACACCGTGCCCCTCACTGCTGCTAGAGGAACAATAGGATACATGGCTCCTGAACTGTTTTATAAAAATATTGGAGGTGTCTCTTACAAAGCTGATGTCTATAGTTACGGGATGTTATTGATGGAAATGGTAGGAAAAAGAAAAAACTTGAACGCATTGGCAAATCATTCAAGCCAAATTTACTTCCCTTCATGGGTTTATGACCAAGTTAGTGAAGGAAAGGACATAGAAGTACAAGAAGATGTCATGGAACATGAAAAGAAAATAATGAAAAAGATGATTATGGTGGCATTGTGGTGCATACAGTTAAAGCCTGTTGATCGTCCCTCAATGCATAAAGTTGTAGAAATGCTTGAATCGGATGTTGAATCCTTACGAATGCCTCCTAAGCCTTTTCTCACCCCACATCAGATGCCAGAAGAAGATGATAGAGCTAATCATGCAAAGTTATCGGATCCACCAAATGATTGTATTGACTCTTCATATCAGTTTGGTCGTTAATGATGAGATGATGAAGATAATATAGTTTAATGGTTAGTAGTTTTGATAATGTATTAACTATTTAAGCTTTAAGTATCTAAACTTTATTGATCATATCCATAAACGATATATCCACTAACAATTTCTGGATAAAAATAATTCAATCAAGTAAGCATATAGATGTTATAGCAAAAGTGTGTTTGGAATGAAAAGACATTAAAATTCTTACTCTTTTCATGATATACTTGCTGTCACTTTGAGGCTAGGCATTTAGAGAATTGGATCATTGGATAGACATTACCTTTAGCAAGATAAAGGATGACTAGTAAATGACTCTGTTCTCATACGTAGGACTATTGTATACATGTGGAAAACATACTTAATTTGGCCACAACGACTTGTAAAGAGATTTGCCAAGCAGACTTTGCAGAGCAGATGTTGCTGGTGATCATCCACTCTCATATTCTGACCATTTATTTTATTTTAACATTTAGTTGAATAGTACTTAACGAGAATAATTTTTTTCCCTTAACTATACACTCGCATATCCTCACATGGAATTTACACTTCCAAATTCCAATCATAAAATTAATGATTCTTCGCATAAAAAAAATTCTCCCCATAAGATAATCGGCGGCTATACATATAAAATCATAAAACATAACACCATAAAATTCAAGAATATGTAAAAACATTATTTAGGTTTTGAGATCAACGTTCTACAGTGGATGAGGTGGATAGAAAGAGGCTGAAACAATGCTGGAAAGCGAGGAGGCAGTGGCGGCGCGTGAAAGCACGCGCTAGGGGAAACTGCCACGATTAGGTTGTGGACCTACCCGCCATAAACGCCACTCTATGCTTTGTTAATCGATGTTGGTGTTGATGATCACTATCTTCTAAAGGAGAGATCAGACACCTAAAAGTTTTGGTCTACACCTCTCTTTTTCCTCTTTGTCCAGATCTATACTTCCTCACCACTGCTTAGCGGTTGCTGCCACTGATGCTTAATGCTCCTGCATCTGTTGTGCAAGGAACACCGTTGTCATTGGTGCTACTGTGTTGGCCGGTGAGGAAGAGAAGGTGTCAGTTCAAAAATGAAGCTGTAATCGAGAAAATGAGGAGAAGATGGTGTTTTGTGACGGCGAAGTGAGGAGATCTCCTAGGTCAAATCAGCGTGTGGGTGTGGAGGAGCTTTGGGCAGAATCAAGGTGATAGAGAGATGGTGGAGGCTTACTTCTTCGTAGGACAATTGTTTTTACTTTTTTCTTCTTTGGTAGAGAGAGAGATAGTAAGAGTTCCGTTTTCTTCTATTTTTTTTCTCTCTCTTGTTTTCTTTTTAATTTTTCTTCTTTCAATTTTTCTTACTCCTTTTTTTCTCTTTATAATATTTTTTTTATCACTCGCACTCTCTCTCTCTCTCTCTCTCTCTCTCTATTTTAATTTTCCTTTCTAGCGGTGACTAGGGTCTTTTTAGCACCTTCTTTTCTTTCTCTCGAAAATATCTCTACTATTTATACTGCAATATTTAGAAATATTCTTATTTTTTATTTTTTATTCAAAGAATATTTTTATTGATTTTTTTGTCCTTTAATTCTTATTTTATTATCATTATGCTTATTAAATCTTTTTTTTCTTTTGTCTATGATTTTGTTTTTTATTTTTTTTAATTCTCTTGAATTTGTTACTATTGAAAAATCATTAACACAAATACGAGAAATAAAATGACTGAAAGTTATGAAATGATTGAAAATGAGCTGAATTATGTTAAAAATACATATTTTTGTATTTTTATTTATTTTTGTAGTTTTTTTTTAAATCAAATTTAAGAGTAAAAATTTGAATTAAGACAGAAAAATATTGATTTAGAAAGAAGATTAGGGGGGCTTTTAGTCAAGTGAAATGAGGTGGTTTTCATGTTGGATTTGTAGCGTTTAGTTTCATGCTGATTATGATCAAGTAGAGAGAAGGATTACGTGGTTTATTAGATTTTCTACATTTTGTTAGTTTAATTAATAAGATAAATGGTTTTTTAAAAAATTAATAATAATTCTAGGATTTTTTTATGTTGTTTTCATATACAGTATTGTTAGGTTTTCTTCCTTTTTTGTTTATAGAATTGTAATGGTTTTTTTACAAGTAGACTTTGATTAATAAATATTAAATATTTTGAATGTTGTTACATCATGATCCTCAAGATTGACGGGAAAGGTATATATCGAGAAAAATTAAAAGTCATCACCTAATAATTAAAATAAATAAAAAATTTCTAAAATGTGTATTAATTCCAGAGATTGAAGTAAGGGTTTAGTTGTACTTAAGGAAGGAAAAAATGACGCCATACTTACAATATTTTTTCTTACAAAATGTTATATTGACCATGTACTTTCTTCTAAATTTATCTTTGTAATTTCCATTAATTATCCTAATAGTTTTTAGCTTTTTTTAATTTAATTTTCAATTATTTTGTGAAAATTTTGATGTTGGTCTCTAAAATTAAAAGATTCGTCCTGAAAATTTTGACATTAATTAATCCCTTTATAAAGAAGACTTATCTTTTAATTAAAATTCGATATTGGTCACTTAAAAAAAAAAAGACTTATTGAATAATGCCAATTAAAGTTCTAAACTTCCAATTTCTAGATTAATATTTAAAAACCTTGAATTTTATTTAATGTAACCTTCTTCAATACATTATGATACAGGAAAAGCTATTAGTCCAGCTTCGTTTTTCAACACGCGAATATGAGCATTTACAGTAACAAGGAAAATACAAGTAGAAAGCTAAGATAAAAATTTCTGCTGTTGAGATGTAGACTTCCAGTAACGAAATGAGCAAACAAAATGATTCCTCTTTTTGTTTAGATTTCTTTAATCTGAATTGCAGGTATAAATCCTTTGTACTCTCATGATTTCAAAGAATAACAACAACCCATGCTTTTTATTTACAGATCATGAAAGTGTTCATTTTGGAGAGAAGATCTGTCAAAAGGAAACAAGAGCATGCTGGTTTTTCAAATCTCCTGACGGTAAAGTGATAAATGCAGACAGTACATATATACTATAAGAAACCCAGACTTTAGCCACATGATGAACTCGATCTCTCGGTTTTGATCTTTCAATTTCCTTTTACAATATAAGCTGGACTGTCAAGTTAACATTTATGATGAAAAACTTGCATGGGTTGTCGCGTAGAATATCTCATGGACGCTTTAAGATTCAAAAACATTTCTTTGTTCTGTAAAAGTGGAAAGGAGACCTACTAACTACGAGTGATTATTTTCATTTCTTGATATCAAAACAGACTAAACCCAAAACAAATGAACTAAACCTTCTTTTCTTGATTCTCGCGTTTTTCTTTCGAAACAAAACAACTGGCTTATGGATTTCTGAAAAAAACCTTGATGCGATAAAAACAAAGGATTTTTGCTAGATCAAAACGCATGAAGATGATGATTCAACTTGAAGCTTCGAAAATCATGTGATGTATTCTTTCTAGTGACTTGCAGATCCGTGCCTTGCCATAAGAAAAAAAAGACATATAATATAAATAATAGATTGACAATGATCACAGGACACTTTTAATTAGGCAAATACATTTTGACATGCCTACGACCTCGTCACATGCTCAATTTTCTTTTGAAATTCTCAATAACAGGTTTCCATGTAGACAAACTTTTAAGATTGCATCCCAAAGGCATGCCTAGATAAGAGCAAGGCAAGGAACAAATCTACAAAATACTGAAGATATCATACTAACACAAGTATCTTCCCTAACATTTATGCCAATTAAAGAGTTTTTGTGGAAATTAATGTGCAAACCTGAACAAATAACGAACCACAACAGAATCCTTTTAAGTGTTTTGACCACGTGAAGATCAGAGTGTAATCTGTAATAGACAAAAGTTGTCTCAAAATAAAATACTTTTGAAAAGATTAGTTGTAGCTGCTCTCTAAAACAAAACAAATAACACCTCTGCTGCAATTAGAAAAAGAGAGAGAGAGAGAGAGAAAGGGGGTCACCTTGGCGAATCCCACGGCTCATAAAGAATTCCGTAGAAGAAAATCCATGAATCAGCACTAATAATTTTGCGATGTACATTCAAGTTTTGATCAAATTAATCCATTTTTCACCAAAACCTATATACCTAATCATAACTTGCTCTAAATAATCTCACTAGACAATATCGAAAGCTTCCACCTTAAAGATAAGGCTAGACACCTGCATCTTTTCAAGGAATGAATCGCTTCTGTAGCAACCAAAAACCCATCAATTATTTAAGCAAGTCTTTTTTACACTTTTACTTTGTTATCCTGCTTCCTTTTGAGAGCAGAACTCTTCATCTAATCTCATCATATACAGCTGAGTGAATAACTTTAAAGGGATTACTGCAATGTGTTCTTGACTTGAATTTAAGTGATGGTATTGCTTTCCAGATGTATACATGGCGCCTGAGATTTATAACGATGAAATATTTGATCGAAGCGTTGATGCATACTCTTTTGGAGTCATTTTGTATGAGGTACTTCGCAGTCTAATTTGGCAAACTGGTTGTACTTTCCTGTTTCCTTCATCTGTATTACTGCTATTCTTTGCACAGTGCATGGTTTTTTACTTGAAGATTTAAGTGCTAAGTGGGACTTTTCGTCTGTTTGTTTTTCGTTTGAGCTTAGATGCTTGAGGGAGTGCAGCCTTTCCATCCTAAAACTCCTGAAGAGGCCGTGAAGTTGATGTGCTTAGAGAAAAAGAGACCGCCATTCAAGATCAAAGTAAGAAGTAACCCTCCAGATTTAAAAGAGTAGTTTTGGATTCTGTCTTCAATTTCTTTTGCAAATTGAATAGGAAGTTGTCCCAAAACCAAGAATGGTACAGTGGATCTAGAAAACGACTGCTTATGCAAATTCGATATTGATCAAGTAAAAGGCCGTTCCCTAAAACCAGCTAGAGACAGGGCTTGAGCTATTCGTTTCTCTTGTTTTACTATTGTCTTGCTCATAGAAATGAAAGGAACAACCTCAAGGGAGTAGATTAATTTTTTTGGGAATCATCTTGATCTTCATGTAGGTTGATTGATGAATGTTGGCATTCAGAACCTGTTGTCAGAGACCAACCTTTTCTGAGATCATCACAAGACTGGATAAAGTTCAAAACAAGGATGGTGGAAAGACACTTTTAAGCTTCCATGGTATGGATCTCTTGCCCTAAATCTCTGAAGCAGCAATATATACTGGCCTAAGACCACTGTGTTTTACCTCATTGTTCTGAGTCAATGTTTAATGAGATCATTAATTAAGTGCAGGAAGTAACAGGGGAGGCATTCAGTGACTTTTTCAAGAAGAGGAAACTTGGAACAAGACCGAGGATTTTCGTCGATGAAATTAACAGTTTTGGAGCTTCATGTTACACAATGATAATTAAGGGAACAGATAATTAGGGATGAAGATCAAAATGAGTTGCTATGCCCTTGTTCTCTTGTTCCTTTGTATGAATTGAAATACTAATTTTACTTTATATTTCTGTACACAATGCTGTAATTTTTTTCTGCAACGAGCATGTGCTGCTATCAACAAATCTTGAATCGTAGCTGCTTGTCATTGGATCATCTCTTCAATTGTAGAGTTGAGATATAAGAAGTATTTAGGAAGCTTAACAATTGTATTAGTCATAGTTTCTATTTATATAAATAGGGTTATGTACAGTATTAAGCTATAAGTTATATAAGGTAATATAATTTCTTGTTTTGTGTCCTATGATCTAGCAGTATATTTCCTATTATACGCTATTTCAAGCTAAAAATAGAGCTCCCACGCGAAGCTTGGATAAAAAATAAACAGTGATCGCAAAAGATAGAGGTTTAGTAAAAACATGAACAAGCTCGAAAGAAATGAAGTGAATTTGAATCTCCTGATTAGCTACTCTATTATTAATAAAGTTGTAGTTAACCTCGACATGTTTAGTATGGGCAAGAAAAAAAAAGATTGACTGACAGATAAGTAATATCCAAATTATCACACTATAGCGTAGTAGTAGAAACACTAGGAAGCCGAAGCTCTGAAAACAGAGAAAGAATCCATAAAATTTCATAATTTAGCTTTAATATAAGAACGAGCAACAATCCGTTGTTTTCTAAATTCCACGAGATAAGAGTAGTACCAAGAAACACAAGATATACATATGTAGATTTTTGATCACCAACAGTTCTAGACCAAACAACATCAGTG
This sequence comes from Populus tremula, assembly GCA_964019445.1. NCBI lineage: Eukaryota > Viridiplantae > Streptophyta > Magnoliopsida > Malpighiales > Salicaceae > Populus > Populus tremula. The sequence goes on along the minus strand of CAXHTJ010000009.1, from coordinate 16,630,036 downwards.
AAACAAATCAGAGAAAGGAGTAAAATGCTAGTGCAACAGAGGAATGCAAAGACGTTGTTTGCATCGAAGGCAGCCTTAGTGCAGGTGGAGAGGAAGAAGAACCAGGTGACAGAACAGTGGATAGAACTGGCATGAAGGACTTGACAACAACTAAGGGGTTAAAAACAGGATTAACAATAGAGGGATTAAAAACGGAATCAACTGCAGCTATTATATCTTGATTAAAATCCATGTATAGCAAGATCACAAAGAAGATGATTAGAGAGGAGAAGACTCTGCTACAAAGTTAAGATATAAGAAGTATTTTGAAGGCTTAACAATTGTATTAGCCATCGTCTTTATTTATATAACTTATAGCTTAGATTATGTATAAGAGGTTACACTATTAATATTGAACACAACTCTAACTAAAGAGTCTGTTAAATGAATCCAAAGAAGGAAATACTTCTTTGTAGTCTGTTCTTTTTATTTTTCTTCTGTTTGTGTTTTTTTTCTTCTAATGGTTAATTTGTGGAATATATATAAGAAGGAAATTCTAACTGTTTTTGTTTAATATTTCTAAAAAAAGCCTACTAGATTAGGCCAAGCCCAAATATTACTGTTGTTTTGATGAGAGAAAGGAAAAAATTTCAATAAGAACAAAATCCACTTCGCATGCCATCAAATATAAGTATTTGTTGTCTTGAACACGAAGATTTTACGGTGATTATGGAGTAATATGAAGTAATTATTAATATTATATTAGTTAATTTCTTGTATTTATTTTGAAACATGCCAACTCAGGCAGCTGTTTCTGCAGTTTTGACAGTGCACCATGCCTATTTAGAAAAGATTTCCCTCTTCCACCGTCTATAAATAGAGGTGGATTTGATGGCCTGAGGGAGGATAAAATCGGGTCCAAAGTCGGCCGAAAACCAACCTTTTCACCCCATTTTTGCAGTTTCTTTTTCTTCCTTCTCTCTCCACCGCGTCTTCAGCCGTTGAAGACCCCACATATACCTTTGTCCTCCACCAACAAACGACTGCTAAGCCTCCCCACGAACCCAAATCCTCACCGGAGATAGGGCCAGCCACCGCGAGGTCTTCCCTCTCCCTTTGCAGATTTTCTTCTTCTTTTGTTTCTTCTTCTTTCTTCCAGCTGTAGCCGCTCTGCCACCTGCAACCAATTGCAACCACCGGTCTCACCACCGCACGACGTCCCCCATGGCCAGATCACCACTGCGCCGGTAGCCTTCTCCTCCGCCCTCTCTCCCCTTCCTCTTCTTCTTCTTCACTGTCCCTGTTGCATGAACAGAGGACGTGAATTATAATTCACGTCCACTATTCATGCAGTGGACTTTACCTTCTTTTTTTTTAAAATCCAAAAACTTTCAAAAAAATCATTTCAAAAAATTGTGATTTTCTCAAATATTGTTCTACTAATTTTTCATAATATCGGGTTGTATATTTATGCTGTAAAATACAAATTCGGTATTAAAATCAAAACATTTAATATATATATATATATATATATATATATATATTGTTGAATTTGGCCAAATCCTAAAATTTTTTCAAGCATATTTTTCATAAAAACAAAAAAAACTGTCTAGCCAGCTTTGTCTTCAAAGCTAAGATATCATCACTAGTAATAATCATGTCATCAACATATAATGACAAAATGATACGACTTGCATCAGTGCTCTTAATAAAAAGAGCAGAATCATGACTACTAGAAACAAATCCAAGAGATGAGATCATGACAGAAAATTTCTCAAACCAAGCACAAGGTGCTTGTTTGAGACCATATAACACTTTCTTGAACTTACAAACATACCCAGAGTCATGTGAGGAGGCGCCATATAAACTTGTTCTTTAAGATCTCCATTCAAAAAAGGCATTTTTTAACATCAAGTTGTGAGATATGAAATTGATGAACCAAAGCTACAACAATAAGAGTACGTATAATAGTCATTTTTGCAACAGGGGCAAATATCTTCTCATAATCCATACCATAATGTTGAGAGTATCCTTTTGCAACCAACCTAGCTTTGTATCGCTCAATAGACCCATCAGAGTTAATCAGAGTTAGTTTTGATCTTATACACCCAACGATAACCAACAATACTCTTACCAGGAGGTAGAGGAACCAAGTCCAAAGTATCTGTCTTATGCAAAGCAGAAAGTTTCTCATCTATAGTTTGCTGCCAAAAGGGATCAATAATTGCCTCTTTATAGGGAATAGGGCTTAAAGAGACAATGAATAGAAGCTAAAAAGGAAGTAAATGATGAAGAATAACAAGAATAAGCAAAATATAGTAGTTTTGTGGACTTATGAAATTGTATGGATTGATGTAAAGCTTAGGGGGTTGTAGATGAGAATGAAGCTTCAGGTGTGCTAGAGAGTAAAGTTAAGTACCTGTAGGATGATGAGTTCAAATTGGTTGAATATGGGAAATGGTATCTGCGATACTAGGAACCTGTGATGATATATTATCAGAACCCTAAAAAAAAGGATCTATACGAATAATATCAGGTCTAATCAAGTTATGAGTAGTGGATGAAATAGAAAAGAAAAGTATATGCTCAAGAAAGACAACATGATGAGACAAATAAAGTTTAAGAGTTATTAGATCAAAACAACAATACCTCTTTTTACTTTCACCATAACCTAGAAAGATGCAAATAGCAGAACGAGAGGACAACTTATTGCATTTTACATGAGGACGAAGAATGAAACAATTACAACCAAAAACTCTAAAGGAGGAATAATCAGGGACATGCCCATATAACTTTTTCAAAAGGAGATAAACCCGAACTATGTGAAGATGGGATTATATTAATCAAACTTATAGCAATAAGGACAGCTTCTCCCCAAAACTCACTAGGAACAGAAGCAAACAACAAGAGAGAACAAGCAGTTTCAATAATGTGCCTATGTTTTCTTTTAGTAACACCATTTTGCTTAGGAGGATTTGTACATGAAGTTTGGTGAATAGTTCCATCTAAGGCAAACAACTGACAAAATTATTAGAAGTGTATTCCCCACCCAAATCACACCTAAAGCATTTGATTACAATAGAATGTTGAGTTTTCACAAGAGCTCGAAAGACTGTATATATCTCATAGAATTCAGAATGTTGTTTTATTAAATAAACCCCACAATAACGAGTATGATCATCAATAAATGAAACATAATATCGAGACTCTCTTTTTTTGGCAATAGGAAAAGGACCCCATACATCAGAATAAATCAAATTAAAAAGTGAAAAAGAAACATAAATATTTCGATTAAAAGGTAAAATGGAAAATTTTGCAAGTTTATATCCACTACAATCAGAAATATCACAAGTTTTCAAATTTTATAAAGCTCCAGTGGATGCCAAAAAACTTAAATGAGAAGACAAAACATGACCTAGACGAGAATGCCATAAATAAAAACTAGAAGATGAAGGACTCAAATGAAAGGAAGACAAATCAATAGTAGTAGTAGTAACGGTGGTGACGACAGCTGGCACTTTTAACTCATCCAAAATATGTAGTCCATTCTCCCTACGGCCTGTCCCAATCAGCATCTGAGCCTGCAGATCCTGTACATAATAAAAAGAACCAGAAAACATGACTAAATAATTACCAGAATCACATATTTGACTAATAGAAGTAAGATTCAATTTGAGGTTCGGAATAAAATAAACATTAGGGAGAGACAAGTGAGGTGTGACAATAGAACCAACACTTGCTAAAGGCATGTGATTGCCATCAGCAGTCATAACAAAAATGGAGGACGGAGGGGACACAAAGGTTAAAGATGAAGAATCTTGAGACATATAATGGGAAGCACCAGAATCTAAGACCCATACAAAGTGTGACATACCTGAGGAGCTATGAGGCAACTGACTTATAAAAGAAGAAGCAGACATTGCTTGTGGTTGTAAGGAGAGAAACTTCTGAAATTGCTCAGCAAGAATACTAGGATCGATGATAGAGCTTGATGAAGCTATTGCTGTAGTACTATGATGTGGTAGTATATAACCCTGAGGTGGTCTATGAGAATTAGATTATGACTGGCTGCCATGCTTCCAAACTTGATTCTGTTGTCTCAACTTGGGACACTGAACCGTCCAATGACCTTTTTGCTTACAGAAACTGCACTCATCAAAGCCAACTCTTGTGTAAGGCTTATTCTGATGATTAGAGGATGGCTTAGAGGGTACTTCTAGTATACAAGGATTTAAAGTAGAAAGAATTCCCTTTTTAGAATAAGATTGAAGACGCATTTTTTCAGCCAATAACTCACTAACAACAGAGTCAACAGAAGACAGTGGAGAACGATGCAGAATTGAACCTTTAAGTCATCCAAAATCACTGCGAAGAGCTGTTAAAAACTGTACCAAACATTGCTGCTCTCTAAGCTCAATATAGGCACCACATACCTTTAATTTTGCCGATTCTATAAGAGCCAATTGATCCCAAAGATCTGTCATAGGAGACTAAAAATCTTGAATACTCATATTCTTCGGATGAAGAACTCGTATGTCATTCTCTAATTGATACTGTTTTGTAAAATTTGATTGCATGAATAACTTTTGCAGATGATCCCAAACCTCATTTGCTGTCTCATACTTCGCCAACTACGTACCTATAGAATGCTCAACAAAATTATTGATCCAAGTAATGATCTTTGCATTGTTTGCTTCCCGTGTATCTATCAAAACAACACCCCCCTCATCGGTATTCTTAGGTATCACATAAGTTTCACTAACATACCCCCACATCTTCTTACCTTTAAGGAAATTTCTCATTACATAACTCCAGTACAAATAATTCTTTCCATCCAACCTCACACTCACAAACTGAAGCGAATCATATCTTTTGTTACCCATAATTAACAAACAAACAAAACTAGAATGCAAAAGCAGTGAAAGAAAAGTACCAGATTGCAGAAACTGAATAGATATCACAGATACTCAACAAATATCCAAAGTACCAGATTGCAGAAACTGAACAGATATCACAGATACTCAACAAATATCTTATTGAAATTATACGATTACTCCAAAATACAACACAAATCGCAGAAGATGAAATACCAAAATAATTACAGAGACAGAACAGAAATACCAAATTGCAAAAGCTAAATGAAAGTCGAAATACTAGATTTTGTAGAAGCGGAAGACAAAATATCACTCCAAAAAAAATTTAGGATTAAGCCTCGTTCCATAAAACCAGTTCTGATACCATGTTTAAACAATTCAATTAACACAAAAATAAATACAAACATGAAAGAGAAGGAGGCTAGAATTTTTCTCAATTGATTTGTATTATTGTTCTTACTTTAACCTAAATATAAAGAACTTATATATAGGTTAAGTTGAAAATATTATTCTACTCTTAATAAATAAAACAAGATAAATATATTATTTAAGAGAGGTAATGTCAAGTATCTGTTAAATAATTTTCTGTTTCACCTGAATGAAGAGATATCGTGCTGTTTATTGGTTGTGTACTCCCGGTGTCTAACCCTAAAAAAGCGGGAGACCTTATATTATGGAGGAGAGGTAGTGAATAGACTGTAAGAAAGGCAGTAAACATTTGGTATTCCTGTCGTTCTTACATCCAACCAGGCTCCAGCGCCTTCTCTTCTCTCAAACAAGAGGTATCCAGGTTTTCATGATGGAAACTTTAAGCCTTCTCTTCTCTCATCAACCATGTTCTCCATGGAGGTGTTGCAAATCGAATCTGGTTACTCTCTTAGTTCGGCCTTTTATGGAGCTTAATTAGGTCAGATTGAAGGCTGGTGTAGGTATTTGTTGTTGTTGCTATATGGTTTGTTTTCTATGTTAGATATCTTCAATAGCCTCCTTGCCAAGTGAGCTATAAAAGATTTTACTGGAAATTGCTTTGGTTAGTATATATGTTAACTGTTCTTCAGATTATACAAATGAGAATTAAATTATCTTGGTCTTGAGTTTTTCCTTGATGGCGTATTTATCTACCTCAACATGTTTTGTCTGTTCATGTTGAGCTGGATTAGATTGCCTTGTTGTAACCTAACGTGGAATTCCTATTAGATGATGCTTCTATATATTCATTAATGTTCAAGTGCTTATTTTATGAGAACATGCATGATCCCCTTACCCAGTGATGGAGCCAGGAATGTTTCCTGTCTTGGGCTATAATATAAATACACATAAATTATTTTTTAAGATCAATTATTCGCTTGAATATATAAATTTGTCAAGTTAACAATAAAATTTTAATTCAAATACATAACACAAAATATATATAAAAATAAAATTTAAAGTACATAAAATTCAAAATAAAAATAAAAATAAATTATACTATCAAAGTTGCACCATTTGATGTTTTGTAGAATATAATTCATCTATGATCGAATCCGAATCAATATCATCAACAAGCTCTCTTTCAATATAAATTATCATAGAATCTTCTAGAACTCTTCTTCCGTTTTATTGCGAAGCACAATTTTAATATGTTTCATAACTGAAAATATCCACTCTGTAATGGCAGTGAAACAAGGAAAGTTAAAACAAGATGAATCAACTTGTCAATCAAATGATAGTGTTTAAGCAGGGTCTTTTTTTGAACCTTTTGTACCGAAAGATTCTGTGATGAATAGAGTTGAAATTCTCAACCCACCACAAATGGTAAGAAAGTTTCTTAAAATATTGGTAATGCTTAGTTTTGTAGGATTAAACTTCAATGTCCAAAGTTGTCATTTTAATGTTCCACAAGTTGTATTCTTCCATTTTTTTTTCTCATGTTTACTTTTCTCTTTATCCTTTTTTTTGGAAGCAGGGGTCTTTTTTAGAACCTTCGATACTGAAAGATCCTGTGCTGAATAGAGTTGAAATTATCACCCACCGCAAACAGTTGTTGCTACCCAATTTTTGACCCATGTTTTTGATATATTTTCAAAAAATCCAAAAAAATAGAGAAAAACAATGAAAATCCAAAATATATATATATATTTTAAATATATTCTCGTCATTTTAGTATTTTCAGCGTCGTCTAAAAAGAATTTAATTTTTCAAAAGATTTTTCAAACGCATTCGACTTTTCGTGCGTCGTTTATAAAATCATTGATTTTCCTCATCGAGTCGACGTTGATATTGCTCGTTTTAAAAAAAAATACAAAAAAACAAGAAAAATCAAATTTGACAAAAAAAAAGAAAGTTAAGGGACCAATTTTGAAAACTTGGCAATATTTTTTTGCCTATAAATACTGGTTTCCAACACTTGCAAGGGGGCAATTTTGAGAATTGAGGAGGGAGACAACACAAAAAACACAAAAGCCTAAATCTATCTCTTCTCCAAACCGCCGCTGGCCAGCCCCCCCAAACTCCATTTGGATTTTTAATTTTTTCTTCTCCTCCAACCGGCCAAACACAGCAGCCCCCCTGATCTCTCAACCGCCCTCCATCTGACCCCAAACAACAGCCCCTCCCCTTTTGATTTTTTTGTCCCTTAACCGGCTGCGACCCACTCCTCCTCATCTCAACAAGCAGGACCGAACTAGCCCCCTTCCCCTTTCTTTTTCTCCCTTACCCAGCGCTGTACTTCAACCTCCATTTTTCAGACCACCCCCCACAGCCACAGCTCCCCCACACACGGCCAAACAGCCCCCAAACCCCCCGACCATTTTCGTTTCTCTTCTCCCCAACAACAGCCACGAGATAGCTCCCTCCACAGATCCTCCCTCTCAGCTGCTCCCTTCGCTCTTCGCAGCTCTCACCGGCCACACAAGACAGCCCCGTCTCCAGTTCTTCCCTCTCAGCGGTAGTTCGTCTCCATCAACACAAGTCGCTGCTCCCCTTCCCTCCAGGTTTTCCCCTACGGTTTCCTCTTCCCTCTCCGCCGATCGCAGCTCCCCCGCAGACCAGCGGCCATGCCAGCTCCACCGTAGCTTCAACAGCCCGAGCTCAGCCCCACGCCGGACACAGGCCGGCGTCGTCCCCCTTCGCTTTCCCCTCTCGCCGGTCGCCTACTTCTCCTCACACGATCTCTTCATCTCCATCGACAACGAAGCCGCCGAACGGACGACAGCAGCACCGACCATAGCAGCGACCCCAACAGCGCCGCCCGAAGTAGAGGCTGACCCAGGGCAAAGTCGATCTGAAGAAGGGCAAACCGATCTGCAACCGATCTACAGAGAAGCAGATCACAGTGAAGTTGATCTGGAACGAAAAGAAAAAAACAAAATAAAACCGACTGTTTGTTGTGTTTTCTTCTTTACAGGTGATTGATTTCCTCACCGCCGGTGAGGGAAGGAAGAGGAAACAGAGGCGAGTCGGATCCACCGGGTGTCCATTTTTTCTGCGGTGGCACGTGGATCCACGCGCCGCCAGTGGTGGGGGCGCGTGAACCCACGCGTCGCCACTGTTCAGGCAGCCCAGAATGTAGCCCACAATTGTTCCTGAATTTTTTTTGGGTCATTTTTGTAATTTCCAAATGGTTTAATGTAATATTTGTTTAGTTTTCAGTTTTTTTTTTTTGAATTTTTATTATGTAAATGTGGATGTTGTCACACACAAAAAAAATCCGGTGCGGCATCGGGCTGGCGATTTTTCTCAGTTGCGTTTGCTTTGAATTGGTTCGTTAGAGTCGCCACCTAGTAATTCATTGAGGGCTACTAGGAAACCTGATGTACTGGTCTTGTCAGAGATTCGCGAGTAAGGGACTGGTTGTGGTTAGGGAAGGTATTAGCACCCCTAACGCACCCTACCTGAGGTAAGCTGCTTCGTGTTCTGATGTAATTTGAAATTTAAAATATTAATTAAATTCTAAGGCTTGAATAAACCAGTTATTAAATCCCCAAATATATGTAGAAACTTGTCCTTACATTTTCGTGGAAAATACAACTTGATTTTATTTGTCCTTGAGATATTTAACCATATTTAAATTAACAATCAATTCTTTTTGTCAATATTAATTAAATTCTAAGGCTTGAATAAATAAGTTATTAAATCCCCGAATATGTGTAGAAACTTGTCATTACGTTTTGGTGGAAAATACAACTTGATTTTATTTGTCCTTGAGATATTTAACCATATTTAAATTTAACAAATAATTCTTTTTGTGCTTTTTATTTTTTATAATTCAATAACATAAATAAAACAAACAAACACACACAAACATTTCTTTTTTTTCTTATCACTTTCTCTTTCTTTTCTTTTTTCTTTTACATCCATATTTACAAAGTACAAATTTAAAATAAATAAACAAAAATTACATTAAAACTTTAAAATTTACAAAATGATCCCTAAAAATTCCAGAAATTGCAAGGAAGGACTTCAGGGGCTGCATGAATAGTGGTGGCGCGTCTTCCCACGCGCCGCCGCAGGGAAAGAAACTGGATGCAGTGGAGCGCGACCGGCTTCTCCTTCTGTCCTCCTAAACCATCTGTGACCTGTGGAACAAGAAGAAAAACTCAACAACAGTCGATTTTAGTTTTTTTATTTCCTTTTGTTTCACTTTTGTTTTATGTCTTCTTTTTGCTTCGTTTCTTCTTTGCTGGTTGCAGATCCGGCGAGGTCAGGCTTTGATGGCCGCTGCTGGGCAGTTCTGGTGGCGGGTCTGTGGGCAGTGGTTGCCAATCTGTGGACGGCGCTGCTGGGGTTGCTGCTGCTGTCGGAGGCTGGACGGAGAGGAGAGGTCGGGGAAAGATGGTGATGCAACCGGCGAGATGGGAGAGCGAGGGGGAACTGCTCTGGCTTCTGTCCGGCGTGTGGCTTGTTGGAGGCGGCGTCGCCGTGTTCGGCGGTGAGAGCTGGGAAGAAGGAATGGCCAAAAGAGGGGAGTAGATGATGGCTTAGAAATGGCCGACCTCCGGGGAGAAAAAAAATCAAAGAAGATGGGGGGGCTGGTGTCTGTTTCCACGGCTGGGAAGGAAAAAAATGAGGGAGGATCTGTGGAGGGGCTGTTGTGATGCCGGTGACAAAGCTAGCAGCCGAGTGAGGGAGAGGAGAAAATTAAAACCGGGGGGGGGGGGTTGTCTATGAGAAGAAGAAAAATGGCATTTGGGGAGGGGGGCCGGGGGCTGCTTGGAAAAAAATAGAGGACAAGATAGGTTTAGGGTTTTTTCTTTTGTATTTTTCTGGTGTTTCCAAAATTAGCCCCCCTTGCAAGTGTTGGAAACCAGTATTTATAGGCAAAAAATATTGCCAAGTTTTCAAAATTGGTCCCTTAACTTTCTTTTTTGTAAAATTTGATTTTTCTTGTTTTTTTGTATTTTTTGAAAACGAGCAATATCAACGTCGACTCAAATACAGAAAATCAATGATTTTAAAAATGACGCGTGAAAATTTGAACACGTTCGAATCTTTTTAAAAAAATTAAATTCTTTTTAGACGACGTTGAAAATGCTAAAATGACGAAAATATATTAAAAAACATATTTTTTTGGATTTTCTTTGTATTTCTCTATTTTTGAATTATTTTTGAAAATATATCAAAAACATGGGTCAAAAAATGGGTAGCATCAGTTTTTTTTTTTTTTTTAATTTTTATTATGTAAATGTGGATGTAAAAGAAAAAAGAAAAGAAAAGAGAAAGTAATAAATAATAAAAAGAAAGTTGTGTGTGTGTTTTTTTTTTATTTATGTTATTGAATTATAAAAAATAAAAAAAAGGACAAAAAGAATTAATTGTTAATTTAAATATGATTAAATATCTCAAGGACAAATAAAATCAAGTTGTATTTTCCGCAAAAATGTAAGAACAAGTTTTTACAGATATTCGGAGATTTAATAACTGATTTATTGAAGCCTTAGAATTTAATTAATATTTTAAATTTTCAAATCACATGAGAACACAAAGCAGCTTACCTCAGGTAGGGTGCGTTAGAGGTGCTAATACCATCCCTAACCACAACCAGTCCATTACCCGCGATCTCTGACAAGACCAGTACACTGGGTTTCCTAGTAGCCCTCGATTAAATACTAGGTGGCGACTCCAACGAACGAATTCAAAGCAAACGCAACAGACGATGAAAAATCGCCAGCCGATGCCGCACGCCGGATTTTTTTGGGGTGTGACAGAATGGCGACTCCACTAGGGAGAGGTATTGTTTTCAACTTTATCGGACTAAGCTTTGTGTTTTGATGTGTTTCATTTTTTTATTTATTTTATTTTTATTTTATTTTTATTTTATTTTTATTTTTTGCTTTGTTTTTTTTATTTGTGTTTTATTCATGCATTGTATATAATTCTCTCATGCATCACAAGTTTTAATTTTTGAAAGCACACACAAGCTTTAGGTTAGGTGGGGGACTAGCAGCTTACCTTACGACTTGAGTCAAGGTTTAAGTTTGTGTAAATCTCAACTCTTTGTTGAGTGCTTAGACTGGTAATAGTTGGACACGTGCCAACACATTACCTACTGGGCCCCTATATTGCCTTTACGAGGGCAATCACTAGGACAACAAGAGACCCCTTTTAGAGACCAAGTAGCAAACCTACCCTTTGTCTCACATAAAATGAATAGAGCTTGTCTTTAGGATGTATGTGCTATTGTTCATCTGAGCAAACCCCTCTTGAAGCATATTGAACTCAAGACTTGTGGGTGACACATTGGCCATCACTCTGAAAATTTTCATTGTAGAGTTTGGGCAAAAATCATGATTCTTGTTCCATCATACAAGAGTTACGACCATATTGTCACCCCTCGAAGGGCGAGTTCATCATATAGATTACATGTTCATACATTTATCATGCATGAACCGGGTTGAAAGGTAGGTCCCCTGTACAAGTTGTGCCGTACGTGATTGAAGAAAGATGAGGGAAGTGAAGAAAGGTGTCAGATAGCGGCTCATTATTAGATTGAGTTTGAGAGCATCAAAAGTTGAAGTAGCTAGACTCAGATCTGCTCGAACAAGTGTTGACCATCAAATGGAAAGAGAATGTCTGCACAATCTTCTGTGGGAACACTACTTGTTTGCATCTAATTGAAGCTGTATCTCTCCTTTTCAGTCATGAACAACAGCAACAACGCCTTCAGTCATCAACTAATGACAACTCTGATTCTTGTCTAGTTGCATTGTTAAGTGTTCACTGCCTCTACATCATCTAATGGAACCAAACAACTACCGGTCTCCTGTACATGGTGCATTAGTCTTCTTTGAAGCTACCCCAATTATGAGCTCAATTCCAGTTCAGCAGCACAAGATGTTGGTCTGAAAAACCATGATTAGACACTGAACTTCTACGTGGTAGAGCTCTCTATAGAGATTTATTTGTGGATCTGCCAATGGGAAATGCAAAAAGGGATGTATTAATTTCATATGCTTTGAAACTTTTTCCCACCAGTGGTACCAGCAAAACATTGTAGTAGGCAGAAGAGTCAGACCTGGTCTGAAAATATTAGCAGTCGTCAAACTTCAATGTGGCAGAGCTCTCTCTACAAAAATCCATTTATGGCCCTGCAAATTGGGAATGCAAGAGGGGATTTATAAGTTGCATATGCTACAAATATTTCTCTCATCAATTTCAGCATGAAGACATCTTAGTAGGTTGAAGAGCCAGACCTGGTCTGAAAAATATGAGTAGACATCAAACTTCAACGTAGTAGAGCTCTCTCAGTAGGAATCTGTTTGTGGATCCGCAAGTGGGAAATCCAAGAAGGAATACAGTAGTTTCAGATCATCTATGATTTTCCTCCAACAGTGTCAGTATTAAAACGCAAAAGTAGAGAGAAGAGACATGCTTAGACTGAAAAACATGAAGAAGACTAAAACTTCCACAGAGCAGAACTCCCTCTATTGGTGCTTGTTTGCTGCACCATTCGAGAGGAATCGAAGAAGAAATAGAGGAGATTCATGTTCATCGTTTTCTCCCATAGAAGAGATAAGGCATGATTCCACGTGTCGGTAGTGGCGATACTACAAGTTTCTGGGCGCTGCCAAGATTACCAAGCCGTTGGAAAGTTTTCTAACAATCCTCAACCAACCACAACAACATTGGAAGATTGAAATGATGTTGTGAGGATTTGCCGAAGAATGAACAAGCTATGAAGAGAGGAAAGATTGAAGGATCTGCCATGGATTCCAGAACCGTGAAGAGAGTTGAATCAGAAGATGACTCTCAATTGAGAAACCTTAGTTATTTTTCCTAGTAAAGTCTCGCTCAAGCATCAACTACTCCAATGTCTTTGCCAAAGATATACATTCCTTTGCCATATGGGTTTATTTACCAGCACTGCCAGATTTCAGACTTAATGTCCTAGACTTCGACAAATTGCATGCAACCACCGTGGTATAATTCAAACCAGATATGAATATCATGGAGGGTTCCCGGACCATTTCAGTTAAACAGACACAAGAGTTTCAAGAATCGATCTGAGTTTGTGAAAGATGATGGCATCAATCATGTTGTCACCAGAACATCCTCAGAATGACATGTTGATCGAAAGTGCTTGGCCGAACACTGATATTGCCAGAAAAGCTGATTCAAGAATGGTGATGAAATGTCAATCATATTGTTATGGAATTCTGCATTTTGTTTTGGGATCATATCTCATCCTTTACCGAAACGTGTTTTGCTTTTGTCTCTTTGTTGTTTTGAAATCAACAGATGTTTAACATTTTATTCTGACAAAATATTTTGATCAAACTCCAACATGCGATAAAGGCTAATCAATCCTAAAGATTAAAAGTGTTTTGATTGCAGAAATGACTCGATTCTTGTTGAAATGACATGAGGTGACCGAACAAATTTTGAGCTCACACTTAAAATTGAACCACACATCATATAGCTAAGTTTTAGCAGTATGCATAATGACATGTAGTGGATTCAATAGTTATGAACTCATGAATCATGACTCTTACAAGTCCCAATCATTACACTAGATGAGGTCAAAATTTATCGGTTCTAACTGACCTTGCTTGAAATGAGAAAAGGCCATCTTTGTTATCCTTTCACGTTTCTTGAAATATGATCCCTTGTAGTCCCATTTTGAGCTGTATAGAATATTCTTTTCATAAAAACCCTGACTAGGATTGTTGCTACCCAATTTTTGACCCATGTTTTAATATATTTTAAAAAAATCCAAAAACAATTGAGAAAAACAAAGAAAATCCAAAAAAATATGTTTTTAATATATTTTCGTCATTTTAGCATTTTCAACGTAGTTTAAAAAGAATTTAAATTGTTAAAAGATTTTTCAAACGCGTTCGACTTTTTCACGCGTAATTTTTAAAATCGTTGATTTTCTGCATTTTAGTTGACGTTGATATTGCTCGTTTTCAAAAAATACAAAAAAATAAGAAAAATCAAAATTTACAAAAAGAAGGAAGTTGAGGGACCAAGTTGAAAAAACCTAGCAAAAGTTTTCCTATAAATACCATGCTAAACTGATTTTTAAAGGGGGGGGCAATTTTGAGATTGGGGGAGAGACAACACAAGAACAAAAAAACCCTAAACCTAAAAGTTTTTTCCCCCTTGCAGCCGCTGAACCAAGCCAGCCCCCCACCTCACCTTTTGAATTTTTTTCTTTTCTCACTCAATCGGCGCAGCCCCCCTTCCCCGGTTTGAATTGCCCAGCCATCTTCATCTTCACCATAACAGCCCCACACTCCCCCTTTGGATTTTTTTTGTTTCTTCTTCAACCAGCCACAACTGATTTTTATTTCCTCCTCTCCCGATCACACAGCCCAGCCTCTTCACTGTCATTTCCCAAAGCCCCCCCCGTCATCACCCAAAAAGCTTTTCTTCCTTTCCCCGCTTGCAGCCGCCGCTCATCCTCTCCTTCCCCTTGGCTTTGATTTTTTTTCTCCAACCGGCCAAACACAGCTGCCCCCTCCCTCAGCCGGTTCTCCCTCTTTCGAGGTTGCCTCCTCAGCCCTTGCACAGCCCACCGTCCATCTCCTTTCTCAACCACCGTGGACCGACCACCCCGCACACAGCTCCTCCCTCATCCCCGCAGGCTACAGCAGCAACGCCGCCTCCTCACTCACCACATTTGGTCCTCCACAGCAGAGCTGCCACCGGAGAAGAAGGAGAAACACATGGCAGACCGATTTGCAGAGAGGGGCAGATCCAAAGCAGATCGGAGAAGAAAGAAAGAACAAAAATCAGATCCGAAAAAAAAACAAAGAAATAAAAGCTTAAAATCGACTGTTTGTGTGTTTGTTTTTGTTGTAGATGATGTGGTTTCTTACCGTCTGCGGGGAGGGAAAAGGAGGAAGAAGCAGAATCCGGCCAACCATTTTTTCCGGCGTTCTCGCGGCGGCGCGTGAACCCACGCGCCGCCGCTGTCCAAGCACTGTTCACGTGCCTAGCAGCCTCCCTCGACACTGTTCAAGCAGACCCAGATTGCTTTTCAGATTTGTTTTTCTTGAATTTTAGGGTTATTTTGTAATTTTGAGTTGTTGATGTAATTTTTTTATTTAGTATTGAATTTTTATTTGTATTTTGTAAATATGGATGTAAAAGAGAAGACAAAAAAAAAGAAAAGAAAAGAAAAGAAATAAAAATAGTGAAAGTGAATGTGTGTGTTTGTATGTGTTTTATTTTTTATATATATATTTTATTTTTTTAATGATAAAATTGCAGATATTAAAGAAGAATTTAATATTTTGATTGGATCACGGTTAAGAATTATTAACTTATACGTAAGTGATATTTCTAATTTCTGATGAAAAGACAATTATTAAAACTTCTTTGACACATCAAATTCGCGAAGCAGCTTACCTCAGGTAGGGTGCGTTAGGGGTGCTAATACCTTCCCTAACCACAACTAGTCCCTTACCCGCGAATCTCTGACAAGACCAGTACATCCGGTTTCCTAGTAGCCTTCAATGAATTACTAGGTGGCGACTCCAACGAACCGATTCAAAGCAAACGTAACAAACGAGATTTAAATCGCCAGCAGATGCCGCGCGCGCGATTTTTTTTTTGGGTGCGACAGAATGGCGACTCCGCTGGGGAAGGTATTTTTTCGATTATTGGACTAAGCTTTGTGTATTTGATGTGTTTAAGTTTTTGCATTTTTATCTTTTTATTAATATTTATTTCCATGCATTTTATAGAATTGTCTCATGCATCACCTGTATTTATTTTTAAAAACACACACAAGCTTCTAGGTTAGGTGGGGAACTAGCGATCTGCCCTAAGACTATTGGTCAGGGTTCAGATGCGTGAAACACCCAACTCATATCTGAGTGCCTGCTTGGTAATGGTGGGTATATGTGCCTTAACCATTCCTTGCAACGCCCCCATACTGTCTTTACGAAGAACGTCACTGGGCAGATATGAGACCCTTTTGAGACCAGATAGAAATCTTACCCATGTTCACATAATGAATAGAACTTGTCCTTAGGTTGTATGTGCTATCATTTTTGCATAAGGGCAAACCCTTCTTGAAGCATCTTGAACTCAAGACTTGTGGGTGACACATTGGTCGTTGCTCCGAAAATTTTCATTGTAGAGTTTGGGCAAAAATCACGATTCTTGTCCATCATACAAGAGTTACGACCATATTGTCACCTCTCGAAGGGTGAGTTCATCATATAGATTACATGTTCATACATTTATCATGCATGTACCGGGTTGAAAGGTAGGTGCTCCACACAAGTTGTGTTGCACGTGATTGGAGAAAAATGATGGAGGTGAAGAAATGTGTCAGATAGAGGCTCATTATCAGATTAAGGTTGAGAGCGTTAAATGTGAAGTAGCTAGACTCAGATCTGCTCGAACAAGTGTTGAGCATCAAATGGAAAGAGAATATCTGCATAGTCTTCTGTGGGAACACTGCTTGTTCACATCTAATTGAAGCTGTATCTCTCTTCTTTTTTTGTCATGAACAAAAGCAACAACGCCTTCAGTCATCAACTAATGACAACTCTGGTTCTTATCCAGTTGCATTATTAAATGTTCATCGCCTCCACATCATCTAATGGAACCAAACAACTACCGGTCTCCTGTACATGGCGCATTAGTCTTCTTGGAAGCTGCCCTAATTATGAGCTCAATTCCATTTCAGCAGCACAAGATGTTGGTCTGAAAAACCATGATTAGACACTGAATTTCTACATGTGGCACGAGCAAAACTTTGTAGTAGACAGAGGAGTCAAGCCTGGTCTGAAAATATGAGTAGTCGTCAAACTTCAACGTGGCAGAGCTCTCTCTACAAAAATCTGTTGATGATGCTGCAAGTTGAGAGTGCAAGAGGGGATTTACTAATTGCATATGCTACAAATATTTCTCTCATCGATTTCAACGTGAAGAAACTGTGGCAGGTTGAAGAGCCAGACTTGGTTTGAAAAAACATGAGCAGACAACAAAATTCGGCGTAGCAGAGATCTCTCGACATGAATCTGTTTGGGATATGCAAATGGGAAATCCAAGAAGGGATGCATTGGTTTCAGATTGTCCATAATTTTCTTTTTCCAGTATCGGCATTTAAAACACAAAAGTGGTTGTTTGCTTGCACCATCAGTGAAGAATCAAAGAGGAAATAGAAGATGTTGTAGATTCATCGGGTTCTCTTTCAATTTTGACAATGTGTGATTCCACACGCTTTTGTTTTTGGGCGCTGCCAGGATTACCTAGATATTAAGAGGGTTCCAACAATCCTCAAACCACAACAACATTGGAAGATTGACATGATGTTGTGCGGATTGCTGACGAAATTGAACAAGTTATGAAGAGAGGAAAGATTGAAGGTTCTGCCAAGGATTACAGAACAATGTGTGAACCCTTAATTATGTGGTATAGCCAGGTCTCACGGTAGCATCAATTGCTCAAATGTCTTTGCCAAGATGGGACATTCCTCTGCCATTTAAGTTTGTCGACCAGCATCTGCCAGATTCCAGAATTTTGCTTGACTCCGACAAATCCTATGCAACCACCATTTTCTGGGTGGTTTAATCCAGACAAGAGATGTGATGTCATGATGGGGTCCTCAACCATTTCAATTGAGCAATTGCAAGAATTTCGAGAAGCGAGTCTGAAAGTTGGTGAGCAAGAGACAAGTGGAGTCGTTGAAGAAGGGTGTCACTGGCTATATTGTTCCCCGAACAACTTCAGAATCACATGTGATCGAAAATGCTTTGCAAAACACAGATATTGCCAGAAAAGCTGATTCGAGAATGGTGATGAACAGTCAATCATATTGTTATGGAATTCTGCATTTTGTTTTGGGATCACATCTCATCCTTCAACGAAACATGCCTTGCTTTTGTCTCTTTGTTGTTTTGAAATCAACAGATGTTTAGCATTTTATTCTGACAAAATATTTTGATCAAACTCCAACATGCGATAAAGGTTAATCAATCCGGAAGATTAAAAGTGTTTTGATTACAGAAATGACTCTATGCTTGAAAATGACATGAGGTGACCAAACAATTTTGAACTCATACCTCCTGAAACTGAACCACACATCATATAGCTAAGTTTTAACAGTATGCATAATGACATGTAGTGGATTCCGTAGTTATGGACTCGTGAATCATGATTCTTACAAGTCCTAATCATTACACTGGATGAGGTCAAAATTTATCGGTTTTTAACCGACCTTGCTTGAAATGAGAAAAGGCCATCTTTGATATCCCTTCACTTTCTAAAGATTATATCCCTTGCAGTCCCATTTTGAGCCTGGTAAAATATTTTCTTTCAAAAAAGAAACCCTGACTAGGATCACACCCCACACTGGGGGCAAATGAGAGATATTTTGGAGACATTGATATAATTAATGGATAAAGGGGAAGGCTTAGAAAAAGGTCCAATGATTGAGAGAGAGCTAAAAGAAAACACATAGACTGGGGGCATATAAGAAAATTTTGAGGAAGGCTATAAAAAAAAAGAGAATGAAAAAAAGGAAGTTGAAATTGCCTCACTTAAATACAAGTCAAAGATAAAGGAAGGAGAACACCTATCAAGTCTATGAAGAGCAAAAGAAATTTCAATCAAGGAAAGGCACAACAAAAGTCAATACCAGAAAAGACTAAGCTATAAACGTGACTTTTGGTATCCATTATAAAGCCTGATGTTATCAGATGATTAAGGTTGGTTATTCATCAAGGAAAGTGGATTTGCATTATGACTTATGTTAAGAAAGTCTGAACTTTGAGGTTAACAAGGTTATATGTCGTTTCCTCTACAAAGACAACAATAGAAAAGAGTTGATGAATAGTTGATGTTGATCCTAGGTCTTTGAAACCCTCAAACACCTTTTGAGCCTTTGAAATTCCTTTCTTTCATAGCCATGAACCATAGCCTGCATTACGTGCTTTTAAAAGCCCTTTTTAATCAAGCAAGCAATTGAACCGATAAATGGCGCTCTCAAAACTTGAAGAGTTTTTCCATAAGGGTCGTGACTTCATGAATTAAGCTACTGGTTATTATGCATGCTGATAAAAAATATAAGAAGAGAAACAACCTTTCTTGATAAAGCTGCTGAGCATTTGTTTTTGAAATTCATAAAAATGTCACCTCATCACAGACCATCAAAAGATATACCCAAAATCAGAGTTTAAAGTGGACACAAAGAACCATGAAAAAGTCATTTTAAATCTTACAACGGGTCATTTCTGTTTTCAAAATACAAGACAATCAAAGGACTGCATTGAATAGAGTGTTGGGTCTTTGACCAAAGAAGTTTGAATTTAAAAAAAAATTTTTAAAAAACAGACATCTCTCTGATTTCATTTCAACAATAGACTTGAATAGACATGATCGTTGAAATGTTGAGATTTGATTCCAGAACAAGAAAGATTTTCAAACAAGAACATCAATTGAGTTTGCAAAATCCTTGACAAAAATGACATCAACATTTCTCGACACTCCTTGAAACGTTGACCACCTGGGGCAATACAGTGGACCAAGAAGGAAAACAAACATATCCAGATCAGCTGGGGGCAAAGAAAGAATCAGATGATGAGTCATCAAAGTCAAAGTTTTAGCATCTGACAATGACAAAGAAAAACCTTCTTGAGTATAAACCGATGAGCGAACCTTCAGATCATATTGGGGCAATGTTGTTCAAAGACAATCCATGATCTAGTGCACTTCAGCAGCAATTGATGAGCAACGCTGCACTTGAAGGATATTTTCATATCTTCATCTTGGTTACCCTGTAAAACATGGCTATGACTCCTGACAGATGTTATCGGGTGAGTGCATTTGAATGAACATCGAACATATGCATACCACCAAGATTGACTATGGGACCATCTATTCTGAAGCTCAAATGCGCACTTCACCGCATGAATATGGGTGATAACATGAACATCATTGATGATGCCAAAGCAGTTTTTCACGATCTGATTTGACAAGCTAAAAGGAATCCATAGAGAAATACATCGCGCTTACAATGATGAGCTGTTTACTGCAAAGCATGAGATCCATGTCTGGATGACTTGGCAGTTCCATGAAGGCTGGTGACCATACATACTTGAATGGTGTTTCAACCGAAGGCAAGTTCATGACTGATTAACAATCTTGATGGGTGTTGGCATGATGCACACAATCAATCAAGGATAATTCTCAGAAGAAGCCAGAGAGAAAATCCTTCATGATGAATCAAGCAGTACCACACTTGGGGGCAGGGTCAAGCTTGATGAACGATGCAAGCAGTAATTGTCGAAGACAGCCCGGGATGGGCACTGCATTTACAGCTGAGTGGATGGCTAGCACATGAATGAGCCAATACATCGGAAGAACAAAGAAAGCTTTGGGATGCAAACAAGGGCACCCTATGACGATGGAGCATCAAAGAGGGGGGGACCTATATTTCAAATCAGGTAAGGATGCATGCATATCATCTAACAAAAAAAAAAAAAAAAAAAAACCATTTGCACATATTTTTGAATTGTTACAGGAAAATCCTTAATGAGGTCCAGCAAGATGGTGGAAAAGAAAGAAGCATTGTGGTGATGATAATAAAGAATCGGTTTTGATCATTGGAATAAAAGGACGATGGGATAAACCTTACCATTAGGAAAATACCAAAGAAATGGAAAGATCAACCTTGCAATCGGGAAGCCTCGAGTTTTCAACCCTTGCAGTCAGGAAACACCGAGTTTTCAAACCCTATGATCGGGAATTATCAGGAAGCACCAAGTTTTCCAGCCCTTCTTTTGTCATCCCCTCAGGATTTCGCCAGGTAAGTCCTATTTTTCACACTTGTCATATCACATTTTTTTTTCATCTGGGTAGGTCGCCCATCATAATAAGACCGTTCATCATATTTCTGGGGTTCGTCACCCATACAATGAGACCATCATTTTTTCTGGGGTTCGTCACCCATACAATGAGACCATCATATTTCTGGGGTTCGTCACCCATACAATGAGACCATCATTTTTTCTGGGGTTCGTCACCCATACAATGAGACCATCATATTTCTGGGGTTCGTCACCCATACAATGAGACCATCATTTTTCTAGGGTTCGTCACCCATACAATGAGACCATCATTTTTCTGGGGTTCGTCACCCATACAATGAGACCATCATATTTCTGGGGTTCGTCACCCATACAATGAGACCATCATTTTTCTTCTTGGGTTTGTCACCCATACAATGAGACCATTTTTTACACATTTTTTCGTTCCAGTGAATGAGGTCGCCAGATGAGATCTCAGGTAGCTTTGGTTAAAGGGAATCGCCAGATGTGATTTCAGGTTAACCGAGTTACATACAGTTTAGTTCCAGTCGAATGAGGTCGCCAGATGGGATCTCATGTAGCTTTGGTTAAAGGGAATCGCCAGATGGGATTTCAGGTTAACCGAGTTACGCATATTTCGTTCCAATTGAATGAGGTCGCTAGATGGGATCTCATGTAGCTTTGGTTAAAGGGAATCGCCAGATGGGATTTCAGGTTAACCGAGTTACACAATATTTTCGTTCCAGTTGAATGAGGTCGCCAGATGGGATCTCAGGTAAACCCAATGTGTGGGCAGGTCGCCCGTGAAAATAGACTATTGGGAGAGTGTGGGTCGGTCGCCCGTGAAAATAGACCAGAGTGAGTATGTGTGGGCAGGTCGCCCAAGATAATGAAATCATTTTCCTTTTGTTTTCTTTACAAAGCTTACTATGCAAAATTTTGAGGAGTTTTGCTTTGTAAGCATTGTAAAGAAGGGGCATCTGTTGCTACCCAATTTTTGACCCATGTTTTAATATATTTTAAAAAAATCCAAAAACAATTGAGAAAAACAAAGAAAATCCAAAAAAATATGTTTTTAATATATTTTCGTCATTTTAGCATTTTCAACGTAGTTTAAAAAGAATTTAAATTGTTAAAAGATTTTTCAAACGCGTTCGACTTTTTCACGCGTAATTTTTAAAATCGTTGATTTTCCGCATTTTAGTTGACGTTGATATTGCTCGTTTTCAAAAAATACAAAAAAATAAGAAAAATCAAAATTTACAAAAAGAAGGAAGTTGAGGGACCAAGTTGAAAAAACCTAGCAAAAGTTTTCCTATAAATACCATGCTAAACTGATTTTTAAAGGGGGGGGCAATTTTGAGATTGGGGGAGAGACAACACAAGAACAAAAAAACCCTAAACCTAAAAGTTTTTTCCCCCTTGCAGCCGCTGAACCAAGCCAGCCCCCCACCTCACCTTTTGAATTTTTTTCTTTTCTCACTCAATCGGCGCAGCCCCCCCTTCCCCGGTTTGAATTGCCCAGCCATCTTCATCTTCACCATAACAGCCCCACACTCCCCCTTTGGATTTTTTTTGTTTCTTCTTCAACCAGCCACAACTGATTTTTATTTCCTCCTCTCCCGATCACACAGCCCAGCCTCTTCACTGTCATTTCCCAAAGCCCCCCCCGTCATCACCCAAAAAGCTTTTCTTCCTTTCCCCGCTTGCAGCCGCCGCTCATCCTCTCCTTCCCCTTGGCTTTGATTTTTTCTTCTCCAACCGGCCAAACACAGCTGCCCCCTCCCTCAGCCGGTTCTCCCTCTTTCGAGGTTGCCTCCTCAGCCCTTGCACAGCCCACCGTCCATCTCCTTTCTCAACCACCGTGGACCGACCACCCCGCACACAGCTCCTCCGTCATCCCCGCAGGCTACAGCAGCAACGCCGCCTCCTCACTCACCACATTTGGTCCTCCACAGCAGAGCTGCCACCGGAGAAGAAGGAGAAACACATGGCAGACCGATTTGCAGAGAGGGGCAGATCCAAAGCAGATCGGAGAAGAAAGAAAGAACAAAAATCAGATCCGAAAAAAAAACAAAGAAATAAAAGCTTAAAATCGACTGTTTGTGTGTTTGTTTTTGTTGTAGATGATGTGGTTTCTTACCGTCTGCGTTAGGGGTGCTAATACCTTCCCTAACCACAACTAGTCCCTTACCCGCGAATCTCTGACAAGACCAGTACATCCGGTTTCCTAGTAGCCTTCAATGAATTACTAGGTGGCGACTCCAACGAACCGATTCAAAGCAAACGTAACAAACGAGATTTAAATCGCCAGCAGATGCCGCGCGCGCGATTTTTTTTTTGGGTGCGACAGAATGGCGACTCCGCTGGGGAAGGTATTTTTTCGATTATTGGACTAAGCTTTGTGTATTTGATGTGTTTAAGTTTTTGCATTTTTATCTTTTTATTAATATTTATTTCCATGCATTTTATAGAATTGTCTCATGCATCACCTGTATTTATTTTTAAAAACACACACAAGCTTCTAGGTTAGGTGGGGAACTAGCGATCTGCCCTAAGACTATTGGTCAGGGTTCAGATGCGTGAAACACCCAACTCATATCTGAGTGCCTGCTTGGTAATGGTGGGTATATGTGCCTTAACCATTCCTTGCAACGCCCCCATACTGTCTTTACGAAGAACGTCACTGGGCAGATATGAGACCCTTTTGAGACCAGATAGAAATCTTACCCATGTTCACATAATGAATAGAACTTGTCCTTAGGTTGTATGTGCTATCATTTTTGCATAAGGGCAAACCCTTCTTGAAGCATCTTGAACTCAAGACTTGTGGGTGACACATTGGTCGTTGCTCCGAAAATTTTCATTGTAGAGTTTGGGCAAAAATCACGATTCTTGTCCATCATACAAGAGTTACGACCATATTGTCACCTCTCGAAGGGTGAGTTCATCATATAGATTACATGTTCATACATTTATCATGCATGTACCGGGTTGAAAGGTAGGTGCTCCACACAAGTTGTGTTGCACGTGATTGGAGAAAAATGATGGAGGTGAAGAAATGTGTCAGATAGAGGCTCATTATCAGATTAAGGTTGAGAGCGTTAAATGTGAAGTAGCTAGACTCAGATCTGCTCGAACAAGTGTTGAGCATCAAATGGAAAGAGAATATCTGCATAGTCTTCTGTGGGAACACTGCTTGTTCACATCTAATTGAAGCTGTATCTCTCTTCTTTTTTTGTCATGAACAAAAGCAACAACGCCTTCAGTCATCAACTAATGACAACTCTGGTTCTTATCCAGTTGCATTATTAAATGTTCATCGCCTCCACATCATCTAATGGAACCAAACAACTACCGGTCTCCTGTACATGGCGCATTAGTCTTCTTGGAAGCTGCCCTAATTATGAGCTCAATTCCATTTCAGCAGCACAAGATGTTGGTCTGAAAAACCATGATTAGACACTGAATTTCTACATGTGGCACGAGCAAAACTTTGTAGTAGACAGAGGAGTCAAGCCTGGTCTGAAAATATGAGTAGTCGTCAAACTTCAACGTGGCAGAGCTCTCTCTACAAAAATCTGTTGATGATGCTGCAAGTTGAGAGTGCAAGAGGGGATTTACTAATTGCATATGCTACAAATATTTCTCTCATCGATTTCAACGTGAAGAAACTGTGGCAGGTTGAAGAGCCAGACTTGGTTTGAAAAAACATGAGCAGACAACAAAATTCGGCGTAGCAGAGATCTCTCGACATGAATCTGTTTGGGGATATGCAAATGGGAAATCCAAGAAGGGATGCATTGGTTTCAGATTGTCCATAATTTTCTTTTTCCAGTATCGGCATTAAAACACAAAAGTGGTTGTTTGCTTGCACCATCAGTGAAGAATCAAAGAGGAAATAGAAGATGTTGTAGATTCATCGGGTTCTCTTCCAATTTTGACAATGTGTGATTCCACACGCTTTTGTTTTTGGGCGCTGCCAGGATTACCTAGATATTAAGAGGGTTCCAACAATCCTCAAACCACAACAACATTGGAAGATTGACATGATGTTGTGCGGATTGCTGACGAAATTGAACAAGTTATGAAGAGAGGAAAGATTGAAGGTTCTGCCAAGGATTACAGAACAATGTGTGAACCCTTAATTATGTGGTATAGCCAGGTCTCACGGTAGCATCAATTGCTCAAATGGCTTTGCCAAGATGGGACATTCCTCTGCCGTTTAAATTTGTCGACCAGCATCTGCCAGATTCCAGAATTTTGCTTGACTCCTACAAATCCTATGCAACCACCATTTTCTGGGTGGTTTAATCCAGACAAGAGATGTGATGTCATGATGGGATCCTCAACCATTTCAATTGAGCAATTGCAAGAATTTCGAGAAGCGAGTCTGAAAGTTGGTGAGCAAGAGACAAGTGGAGTCGTTGAAGAAGGGTGTCACTGACACATAGACTGGGGGCAGATAAGAAAATTTTGAGGAAGGCTATGAGTTGAATTTGTCTTCACTTAAAGACAAGTTAAAAAGAAATGGAAAAAGAATGCCTATCAATTCTAAGCGAGGCAAGACAATTTTCAATTGAGAAAAGACAATAATGCCAAAAGTCAACACTAGAAAAATCGATGCTTCATATCTTTTGGTGTGTCTAGGATAAAGCCTCCAATGTCTTCAAAATTAGATTAGTTATTCATCAAAGAAAAAGTTGGATTATGACCTATGTTAAGAGAATTCTGATATTTGAAGATTAACAAGGTTATATGTCACTTTCTCTACAATGACAACAAGAGAAAGAGAATCGATGAAGATGAATAGTTAATGTCGGTCCTAGGTTGTTGAAACCCTCAAACACCTTTTGAGCCTATGAAATTCCTTTCTTTTATAGCCATGAACCATAGCCTACATTACATGCTTTTAAAAGCCCTTTTTAATCAAGCAAGCAACTTGAACCGATAAATGGCGCTCTCAAAACTTGAAGAGCTTTTCCATAAGGGTCGTGACTTCATGAATTAAGCTACTGGTTATTATGCATGCTGATAAAATAAATACTGAGAAAGGAAACAACTTTTTTTGATCAAGCCTGAGCATCTAGTCGCTGCTCCCCTTCCCTCCAGGTTTTCCCCTGTAGTTTCCTCTTCCCTCTCCGCCAATCGCAGCTCCCCCGCAGACCAGCGGCCATGCCAGCTCCACCGTAGCTTCAACAGCCCGAGCTCAGCCCCACGCCGGACAGAGGCCAGTGCCGTCCCCCTTTGCTTTCCCCTCTCGCCGGTTGCCTGCTTCTCCTCACACGATCTCTTCATCTCCATCGACAACGAAGCCGCCGAACGGATGACAGCAGCAGCAACCACAGCAGCGACCCCAACAGCGCCGCCCGAAGTAGAGGTTGACCCGGGGCAAAGTTGATCTGAAGAAGGGCGAATCGATCTGCAGCCGATCTGCAGAGAAGCAGATCACAGAGAAGCTGATCTGAAACGAAAAGAAAAAAACAAAATAAAACCGACTGTTTGTTGTGTTTTCTTCTTTGCAGGTGATTGATTTCCTCACCGCCGGTGAGGGAAGGAAGAGGAAATAAAGGCGAGCCGGATCCACCGGGTGTCCATTTTTTCTGCAGTGGCACGTGAACCCACGCGCCGCCACTGTTCAAGCAGCCCAGAATGTAGCCCAGAATTGTTCCTGAATTTGTTTTGGGTCATTTTTGTAATTTCCAAATGGTTTAATGTAATATTTGTTTAGTTTTAAGTTTTTTTAAAAAAATTTTATTATGTAAATGTGGATGTAAAAGAAAAAAGAAAAGAAAAGAAAAGAAAAGAGAAAGTAATAAATAATAAAAAGAAAGTTGTGTGTGTGTTTGTTTTTTTTATTTATGTTATTGAATTATAAAAAATAAAAAAAGGACAAAAAGAATTAATTGTTAATTTAAATATGATTAAATATCTCAAGGACAAATAAAATCAAGTTGTATTTTCCGCGAAAATGTAAGAACAAGTTTTTACATATATTCGGGGATTTAATAACTGATTTATTCAAGCCTTAGAATTTAATTAGTATTTTAAATTTTCAAATCACATCAGAACACAGCAGCTTACCTCAGGTAGGGTGCGTTAGGGGTGCTAATACCATCCCTAACCACAACCAGTCCATTACTAGGTGGCGACTCCAATGAACGAATTCAAAGCAAACGCAACAAACGATGAAAAATCGCCAGCCGATGCCGCACGCCGGATTTTTTTAGGGTGTGACAACAGTAAGAAAGTTTCTTCTGATTTTATAATTTTGGTAATGCTTAGTTTTGTAGTACTAAACTTTCATGTCCACAGTTTCAATTTGATGTTCACCAAGTAGTATTCTTCCATTTTTTCTCAAGTTTTGTTTTTGAGTACCTAATAGTAGTTCTTCTCTATATTAGTATTGTTAGATAATAATATAAATCATATCCTGGAACCTCACCTAATAGCTTAAGCTTTTGGATTGAGATGATTCTTTGACATGGTATCAGAGCCTTGATGACTTAGTGGTCACGAGTTTGAATCTCACCATCCTTATTTATTTGATAAAATTAAGCACAGGGTAATGTGAGCCTGTGCAAGTTTCAAACCCAAAGGGCTTTCACTTGAAAGGGTGTGTTAGAGAATAATATAAATCATATCCTGGAACCTCACCTAATAGCTTAAGATTTTGGGTTGAGATGATTCTTTGACAAGTATCAGATTCCCAAGGATGCTGAATTCAAAATGACCAATAGTCATGAGAGCGCCTGAGGATGTAGAGTTGAAATCAGAGAAGGACGTGATTCATGGTCAGGAGTCTAAGTTGTTAGATGACACAGATTGGATACCAATTATTGACATATTCAAAATTTTGTTACCTGGACTACAGCCCATCTTAGCCTCGTAAAAGGTTCCGCCCTTGCCCATACCAGAAATTGATTCAAGCATCTAAGAATCTTCTTGAACATATACTTTCTTTGAGATAAGAGAATACCTCTGGGTAATCTAGCAATCTCATTGCCTAGGAAGTATTTTAGCCCTTCAAGGATCTTTATTTCAAACTCAGCTGTCATGTATTTTCTCCAAGTATTTGAATTTCTTCAGTATCATTATTTGTAATTATTGTATCATCAACTTATTTTATCGAAGTTGTTACCTTTCTTTTTCAATATTTAAGAAATAATGTATGATCTAAGTTACTTTGTCTTGCTAGGTAACTGTTATAACCTATATAGAGCCTTCTTCAACTTGCATGCTACTTCAGTTTGTGAGCCTATAGTGTATCTTCATGTAAACTCCTCCTTTAAGATCTTTTTGAAGAAAAACATTTTTTAATCAAACTAATGTAATGACCAAACCAAATTTGTTGTTAGAGATATTAGAATCTAAATTTTATTATTATTTTAATAAGGGACCTGTATATGGAGGAAAGTAGTTTGTAAGGGACCTGTATGGAGGAAAGAAGCTTCTAGTGGTTTTGCCAGCTTCTGAGATAATACTTTGATTTTCTAGCTCTGCATTCTAGAGAACATCGATTTGATGATTTTTCTTCATTATGATTGAAAGGTAATTTGTATCCAATAAAACAATCTGGAATATTAGGAGATGAAGCAAAGTATAACCTAATTAATTTCTCTTTTTTTTTTTTGAAGAGGATATATAGATGGGTGAGGAAGTCGAGAAATACTACTTTGACTCCAAGAAAATGAAATCAAAAGTAACATGCATGTGTCGAGTAGAAGGGTGATAGCAACAATCTCTTTTTTGTATATACATCTTCTTTGATGGTCTCGAGCAATATAAGAATTTTTAAAATATTTTTTATTTAAAAATATATTAAAATAATATATATATATATATATAATTTATATTTAATATCAACATATAAAAAATATTTTAAAAACCAAAAAATAAATCATTTAAAATATAGAAATTTTAAAATTTTTCGGAAATACAATTCACTACCAGAAAATCGCTAAATACCAACGGACATACCGACAAAATTTTTTCTGTCGGTATTTTTCGGCCGAAATCACTGACGGACAATATTCGTCGGTAATTCGGTCGGTAATTACCGATGGACTATGTCCGTTGGTACTTACCGACCGAATTACCGACCGAAAATTCAGAATTAATGAAAAAAGGGCGGGCAGTGGCGCGGAGGTTTTGGCGGGTGATTTTTCCAACGGAATCACCGACGAAATTAAAAACTGGGGCCCGTACGCGTGATGGGACCTATTCACCGTCAAAAAATACCGACGGAATTAAAAACTGGGGCCCGTACGCGTGATGGGACCTATTCACCGTCAAAAATACCGACGGAATCACCGACGGATTTGAAATGCCAGATCCGTACCGGTGACGTGACGGGTGCACCGTTAAAAATACCGACGGAATCACCGAGGGATTTGAATAGCAGGTCCGTGCGGTGACGTGTCGATTGCCCGTCAGAATTACCGACGGTTTTGCCGACGATTCACCGACGGAATAAAACCGTCGGTAAGTCCGTCGGCAAAAGTGAATATATGGCCACTCTGCCGACACTCTCCTCCCCCATTTCTCCTTCTTCTTCCTAATCCTAACCCTCCCCATCTGCAAAATAACCAGCCCCCCCTCGCCCCAAAACAAAAATCTTCTCATCTCAGCACAACAAGTTGTATTTGTTTTGTGGTCACAGCATCCGTGTTCTGATTTACCGACGGATTTTATCATTTTTTGTAAGTAATTCTATCTTTTAAAATTTTAACATTTAAATGTCAATTTTATTGTTTTTTTAGTATATGTATTATTTTTTTGTAGATGTACATGTTTTATTGTTATTTCTCAAACAAACTTGTAGTATATGAATGTATAATTTTATACTTGTTATGGTTTGTTTTAGATTTTGTAAGATTGTATTTGTTTGAAAATTGTTAAAACTTAATTTGTAGAATTACCGAATTACATGTTATGTTTTGAAATAATTAAGAGCTTGCTTAATTAATGGGTCCTTTTTATAGAGGTTCGATAGAAGTCATGGATGATCGTTCATGGATGTATCTAGATTCACCCCAAGGATTGCGGAGGATGGATTATTGTAACGGGGTTCAGGGTTTTATTAATTTCGCAACATCTATTCCCAGAAATTTTACTGGAGGCGGTATTAGGTGTCCATGCAGGAAGTGTCAAAATAAAAAGTATCTGCATCCAGATGTTGTAATGATGCATCTTCTACACAAAGGGTTTGTGGAGGATTACGAGTGTTGGTATGCACATGGAGAGGTATTTGTTAGTAATAGGAGAATGGGAGAAACGGTGGTTGGGTCAACTTCTAGTGCTAGCAACGTGCATGAAGCGGCAAATGACAACACTAATCCTTACAGAAACATGGTTATGGATGCAATGAGAATGAATCAAGATAATGTCAATCAATGTCCAATCGTAGAAGAAGAACCTAATGCAGAGGCAGCTAGGTTTTTTGATTTGTTGAAAGATTCTGACGAACCATTATGGGATGGCTGCACAAACCACAGTAAATTATCGGTCGTGGCACAGGTGTTCACCATCAAGTCAGATCACGGGTTGAGTGAGGCCGGGTATGACAAAATTATTGATTGGGCAAGAAGCATTTTACCTGAAGGGAACAGGCTCAAAGAGAACTTCTATGCTGCGAAGTCCATGATGAAACCCCTCGGTTTAGGATACCAGAAAATTGACATGTGCCCTAACTTCTGCATGTTATACTACCTTGAAAATGCTGAGATGACCGAGTGCATGACATGCGGGCATTCCCGTTACAAACCCAGAACTGGCAGGGGGAAGACTCTAGTGGCATATAAAAAACTTAGATATTTCCCGATCACACCTAGACTGCAGAGGTTATTTATGTCACCAAGGACTGCTGAGCACATGACATGGCACCAAACACACGATGTCGTTGATGGTGTGATGGTGCATCCTTCTGACGGCGAAGCGTGGAAACGCTTTAACAGTGTTCATCCTGACTTTTCTGCTGAATCAAGGAATGTTCGACTTGGGTTGTGTACAGACGGGTTCAACCCATTTGGGTCATTTGCTGCTCCCTATTCTTGTTGGCCGGTCATTCTCACAGTTTATAACTTGCCACCGGGAATGTGTATGAGGCCGGAGTTCATGTTTCTATCTACTGTCATACCCGGTCCAAGCAGCCCGGGGCGGAATATAGATGTTTGTCTTCGACCGTTGATAGATGAGCTGGCGCAGTTGTGGTCCTCCGGATCTCTGACTTATGATATATCGAGGAAACAAAATTTCCTTATGAGGGCGGCTTTGATGTGGACTATCAGTGATTTTCCAGCTTATGGAATGCTTTCTGGTTGGAGCACGCATGGGAAACTCGCATGTCCATACTGCATGGAAAACAACAAGGCATTCACGCTAGCAAACGGAGGTAAAGCTTCTTTTTTTGACTGTCACCGTCGCTTCTTGCCACTTAATCACAGGTTCAGAAAGAACAGAAAAGATTTCTTTGTTGGTAGAGTTGAAAAAGATGTTGCATCCCCGCGTCTTTCTGGTGAAGAATTGCATCATGTTGTATCAGAGTACGGTGACATTGTGTTTGGCCTTCAATCAGGTAAGCAAAAGTTTCCTGGTTTTGGTTTGACCCATAATTGGGTAAAGCGAAGTATCTTTTGGGAGCTTCCGTATTGGAAGACTAATCTTCTCCGCCATAACCTTGACGTCATGCACATCGAAAAGAACGTGTTTGAGAATATTTTCAACACCGTCATGGATGTGAAGGGGAAGACAAAGGACAACATGAAGGCTAGATTGGATATAGCTTTATACTGTAACCGTAAAAATATGGAGTTGGTTTATGACGAGTCACGGGTTGCAAAACCAAGGGCAAGCTTCGTGTTAGAGAAAAACGCACAACTGCTAGTCTACAAATGGCTTAAGAGTCTGCGTTTCCCGGATGGACATGCATCGAACATATCAAGGCTTGTTAACATAGAGGACTGCAGATTGTATGGAATGAAGAGCCATGACTGCCACGTGTTTATGCAAACACTCATCCCATTAGCTTTTCGTGATTTGTTGCCAAAGGGAATATGGGATGCACTAACGGAGATCAGTCATTTCTTCAGAGATATATGCTCCAGCAAGATGAATGTTGAGCACATTGAGATGCTTCAAACGAATATCATCGAGACACTATGCAAACTTGAGATGATATTCCCTCCTTCATTTTTTGACTCAATGGAGCATCTCCCCATACATCTACCGTTCGAGGCAAAAGCTGGAGGACCGGTCCAGTATAGATGGATGTACCCATTCGAACGGTGAGATATTACAGTTGCAATGGAATTCATATCTTAAAGTATTTTCTATGTTTTTCTTATTTGAAAATACTTGAATTGTACTTCAATGCAGGTACTTGTTTAATCTAAAAAAAAAGGTTAAGAACAAGGCGCATGTTGAGGCTTCGATATCTGAGGCATATATTGTTGAAGAGATATCAACATTTATCTCGTACTATTTCGAACCTCATCTGAGAACAAGAATCAATCGCGTTCCACGGCATGACGATGGCGGTGAAGTGCCTTCCAGTGGGAACTTGTCAATATTCTCCAATACTGGACGACCCACACCTAAAAATGCCGTAAGAGGAAGATATTTGTTGGAAATAAAATTCAAACAAGCACACAACTATGTTCTATTTAACTGAGCTGAGACCATTTATTCAGTAAGTCTATATATGTGTAATAGTAATTAAACTTTGTCAGTAATATACTGTTAATTATATATTGTAATATCATACACTCATTATCACTTGTAGGCAACATCAACAATATTTGCTCTCCAATAACTCGCAGCTGACCGAATCCCAGATCTTTCAATTATAAGATGAACAATTTGCCACATGGTTCAGAACACATGTAAGCACTATCACAAACTCATTCTAACGTATGCATGTCATTACGAGATTCTCGTTCATTTACCGTGTATTGATGTACATTTAATTACATATATTTACAAGGTTTATCAAATGGGAAGGAGTGCCCAAGTCATTGTCTTCACTAAGCCTCGGCCCTGAAAGAAAAGTTAAGTGCTACAACGGGTATTTTGTCAATGGATATGTTTTCCATACTGAAGAATACGGGCAAGGAAGAAAGACATACAACTGCGGTGTTTGTGTTAAGGGATCCACAAGTAGCCAGTTAGAAGTTGACTACTATGGTAGATTAGAAGAGGTCGTCGAACTGCAATATCATAGCGAGCAGAATAAAGTGTTTTTATTCAAATGCTATTGGTATGACACGACGGACAGAGGAATCAGAGTTGATCCGCACCATGGTCTGGTCGAAATCAACTCAAAAGCTAGACTCCGCAACATAAACGATGTCTTTGTTTTCGCAAAGCAATGTCAACAAGTTTATTACACATACACCCCTTCATTTAGAAAGGATCGTTCAAGAGTTGATTGGTTGTCCGTTTTAAAAACGAAACCACGGGGTCGTGTCGAGGTTGTTCAGGATGAGAACGAAGACACAAGTGTGCGAGATGAAGTCTTTCAAGTTCGTGAGTTGGTTGAACCATATCGAGTTGCTCCTTCGATTGAATTGGAAGAAAATTCAAATTTTCGAGTTCTCGATGATAGTCTTGTTGATATTGACGGAGAGGAGTTGAATGTTGTTCTCAGCTCTAGCGGACAACCAAATGTCGATGAAGAAGATGATATCCATATTGAAGATTGCGATGAAGATGATGACAATTCAATTGATGAGGAAGAAGAAGAAAATTCCGACTAATTATGAAAATGAAGCCTTATGTAAAAACATTTGTCTCATGTAATTTAGATTATTGATGATGTATTTTGTAAAACAAAATATTTATTGTTTAAGCAATGTGGTTATTGTTTTATGTGATAGACAGTTTATCAGTTAAGTTATTGCAGGAAGGTAAACAGGCAATACAAAGACAACCTTTCCTGCATAATGCCACAATCACCGACGGCCATACCGACGGATCACCATCCGTCGGTATCTCACAAAGAGTTCGAAAATATTTACAACAAAATGCCACAATCACCGACGGCCATACCGACGGATCACCATCCATCGGTATCTCACAGAGAGTTCGAAAATATTTACAACAAAATGCCACAATCACCGACGCCCATACCGACGGATCACCATCCGTCGGTATCTCACAGAGAGTTCGAAAATATTTACAACAAAATGCCACAATCACCGACGCCCATACCGACGGATCACCATCCGTCGGTATCTCACAGAGAGTTCGAAAATATTTACAACAAAATGCCACAATCACCGACGCCCATACCGACGGAATAAAATTCGTCGGCATCTCACAGTAAGCTCGAAAACATAACACCACCATCGACGGGATTACCGACGGATCACCATCCGTCGGTATCTCACAGAGAGTTCGAAAATATTTACAACAAAATGCCACAATCACCGACGTCCATACCGACGGATCACCATCCGTCGGTATCTCACAGAGAGTTCGAAAATATTTACAACAAAATGCCACAATCACCGACGCCCATACCGACGGAATAAAATTCGTCGGCATCTCACAGTAAGCTCGAAAACATAACACCACCATCGACGGGATTACCGACGGCTTTGGTCCGTGGGTAATTTGTCGGTTACACATATTACCGACAGACCGCGCGTTTTCCAAAGTGCGTTAATTAATGCGCCTCTAAACTTGTCAGATTACCGACGGAATCACCGACGGACTGCGAAAATTTTGGAGGGCTTTTAAAAATTTGGGGCAAAATTCAAAAAATACCGACGAAATTTTGACCTGTTACCGACGGATTTTTGACCTGTTACCGACGGATGTTAATTCCGTCGGTGATGCCGTCAGTAAAATTGACCTATAAGTTCCAGCCCCGCCGCTTCGCCTCATTTTTTCTTCTTCTCCCGCCGCTTCTTCTCTTCTCCTCCGTTTTTCAGCCTAGATTTTTCATTTTTTTTCCCCCTCAATCCTTAAACACTTTCACCTTTAATCTCTAGCAAGATTTGGTGTTGTAAATCTTCATTATATTAAAAGGTATGTGTTTTTTTTCTAATTTATTTTATTTTATTTTATTTTTAGTTGTTTTTATTTTTGTTGTGTTGGTGTTTTTTGTTGCAATGTAGATAAAGTTTTGAATTTGACACATTATTAAGGTATGTATATTTCGTTCCTTTTGTTTTGAATTTTTTGAATATTTTTTGAATTTGTTGAATATTTGTTAATTTAATTGTTGAATAATTGAATTTAATTGTTGAATTTATTGAATATTTTTTGTTGTTGTGTTGTTAGAATTGTTATTAGGTAATTTAACTTAGAATTAGTTAAAGTTGAATTTTTTGAATATTTTTTGAATTTTTTGAATTTGTTGAATATTTGTTAATTTAATTGTTGAATAATTGAATTTAATTGTTGAATTTATTGAATATTTTTTGTTGTTGTGTTGTTAGAATTGTTATTAGTTAATTTAACTTAGAATTAGTTAAAGTTGAATTTTTTGAATATTTTTTGAATATTTTTGAATTTGTTGAATATTTGTTAATTTAATTGTTGAATAATTGAATTTAATTGTTGAATTTATTGAATATTTTTTGTTGTTGTGTTGTTAGAATTGTTATTAGTTAATTTAACTTAGAATTAGTTAAAGTTGAATTTTTTGAATTTTTTTGAATTTTTTGAATTTGTTGAATATTTGTTAATTTAATTGTTGAATAATTGAATTTAATTGTTGAATTTATTGAATATTTTTTGTTGTTGTGTTGTTAGAATTGTTATTAGTTAATTTAACTTAGAATTAGTTAAAGTTGAATTTTTTGAATTTGTTGAATATTTGTTAATTTAATTGTTGAATAATTGAATTTAATTGTTGAATTTATTGAATATTTTTTGTTGTTGTGTTGTTAGAATTGTTATTAGTTAATTTAACTTAGAATTAGTTAAAGTTGAATTTTTTGAATTAATATTTTTTATATTTTTTGAATTTGTTGAATATTTGTTAATTTAATTGTTGAATAATTGAATTTAATTGTTGAATTTATTGAATATTTTTTGTTGTTGTGTTGTTAGAATTGTTATTAGTTAATTTAACTTAGAATTAGTTAAAGTTGAATTTTTGAATTTTTTTGAATTTTTGAATTTGTTGAATATTTGTTAATTTAATTGTTGAATAATTGAATTTAATTGTTGAATTTATTGAATATTTTTTGTTGTTGTGTTGTTAGAATTGTTATTAGTTAATTTAACTTAGAATTAGTTAAAGTTGAATTTTTTGAATTTGTTGAATATTTGTTAATTTAATTGTTGAATAATTGAATTTAATTGTTGAATTTATTGAATATTTTTTGTTGTTGTGTTGTTAGAATTGTTATTAGTTAATTTAACTTAGAATTAGTTAAAGTTGAATTTTTTGAATATTTTTTGAATATTTTTTGAATTTGTTGAATATTTGTTAATTTAATTGTTGAATAATTGAATTTAATTGTTGAATTTATTGAATATTTTTTGTTGTTGTGTTGTTAGAATTGTTATTAGTTAATTTAACTTAGAATTAGTTAAAGTTGAATTTTTGAATTTTTTTGAATTTTTTGAATTTGTTGAATATTTGTTAATTTAATTGTTGAATAATTGAATTTAATTGTTGAATTTATTGAATATTTTTTGTTGTTGTGTTGTTAGAATTGTTATTAGTTAATTTAACTTAGAATTAGTTAAAGTTGAATTTTTTGAATTTTTTTGAATTTGTTGAATATTTGTTAATTTAATTGTTGAATAATTGAATTTAATTGTTGAATTTATTGAATATTTTTTGTTGTTGTGTTGTTAGAATTGTTATTAGTTAATTTAACTTAGAATTAGTTAAAGTTGAATATTTGAATTTTTTTGAATTTTTTGAATTTGTTGAATTACAATTGTTAATGTTGAATTGTAATTGTTAATTTGTTGAATTTATTGAATTTATTTTTTGTTATATTTTTTATTGTTTTGAATATAATTATTGATTAATTTGTGAATTGTAATTGTTAACGTTGAATTTATCTTAGGATTAATAGTTGAATATGTTGGAATAATTAGTATAGATTGGTTCGATTGGTTGTGGCTATTGTTAATATTTGCAGGTTTGTGGATTTGGGTAGTATCCAGTATAGGGGAGGTGCTGCCGATTTTTTTTTAACTTTTGAATTTTATTTTACAATTATTAATATAAAATTGTTTAGATGCGCAAAATGAAAACCAGAGCTGGTCGTCCAGTCGAATCAAGTTCGTCTAGCAGCGATGATGATGTTTCCTTAGGTGCCTCTCAAGAAGAGGCACCTACACCACCTGCGCCGTCAACCGATGCTGCCTCTTCCAGCGATGTTTCACATCGCAGACGCGGCATGCCTTCGAAGCGGAATCAATTTACCCGCCAGTTCGAGGCATAGTGGAAGGACGATCTTTCAATGTAAGTTTGTTAATGTTTTAGTTTTTTTTATATAAAAAAAATAAATTTAAAACATAATTTATGAAGTAATGACAAATTAATTTCATTTCTTTTCAGGTTCACAAACATTGAGGCCGCCCGATTAATATCATCGGCGTTTAAAGCGTCGATGGAGATTCCATTGTTTCAATGGAGTCAGATATCTAGACATCTTGAATGGATGCCTCAAATCAATGCATGGTTTCGTAGATTTGAGGTTCGTGTTAATATATAATTTGCAGCTTATTTCTAATTATAAATTCATGTTATAATTGTAAATAAATTATTAACATTTTAAAAAATTATTTTTTTATATACAGCATCGATTCTGCTGGGACGATGAACATGACAGTGTTGTGAGGAGGGTAACATCGAAAACAATACGACTTTTTTTTACATAATTATTTATGTTTTGAAATGTAATTTTTTCGTGCGTGAATTAGGTTGCGTGATTTTTGGTATGACGCCCAGAAAAAATAATAAAAAAAAACAGCGAGGGATAAGGGGTTACAAGGCTGGAACGATGTTGCGGTTTGGAGGGATTTCAAACCAATATACATCCCGGAAGATATATGGCCGCACTATCTTCAGCACGTGACGTCTGAGCGGTTCACTCGACGCTCACAGTCCGGTGCCGGCAACCGGAATCGACAAATTCATGGCTCGGTTACAACGCACACTGGCGGCTCCGTTCCGTTTGCTGCACATGCGAAACGGATGGTAAGATTAATTTAAATGAAATATATCGTTCAATTAATTTGTTGTTAATACATTTTTTTCATTATATATAGGCTACGTCTCTTGGACGTGAGCCGAGCCCTATGGAGTTGTTTGTGGAGACGCACGTGCGGAGTCATGACCGCCAAAAGGGGACGCAACAGTTCGTTGACAACCGTGCTCAACAGTTTGTGGTGTGTTTGTTCAACCATTTTATTTTGTAAGTTATTATTATGTTTATTGAATTGAATATGATTTTTTTTTTTCAGGAGACCTATAATAATCGGTTGAGGGAGAGATACGGGGATGATCCTTCGACCCATCCGGAATTCGATCCGGATTTGTGGATGGAGGCTGGATCGTCAGGTGGACCCGATAAAAATCGGGTTTACGGGCTCTCCAACACTACCGCTGCCAAGTTGCGGTCGACCGGTACTGCTTCAACCGGTGGGAGCTCCCAATCTGTATCGAGCTCCCAATCTAAGGAGTTTGTGGCCTTGCAGCAAAGGTGCGACCACCTATCAGAGGCGTACACACAACTCAAAGAAGAGCAAAGATTGGCGAACGAACAACACAGATTGGCGGACGAACAACGCAGAGCAGAGTCTGAACAACAAAGAGCGGCCTATGAAGAGCTTCGTCAAATGGTCATGAACATGACACAAGGCGGAACATGTGCGCCTAATCCTTTTTGGCCGCCTAACCCCCACCCTCCTCCTCCTCCTCCTCCTCCACCTTTATATTAATTGTTTTTTTTTTAAACACATTCATTTTGTAATGAATATTATTTAACTTTGAGTTTTTGTTGCTTAATATAAATTTTATTTGCATAATTGGTTTGTATTACTATTAATTTATATTATTTTTCTAAATAATTAAAAAAAATTTTTTATAAATAATAAAAAAAAAAAATATACACAGGATTTACCGACGGAATATTTCCGTCGGTAAAACTGTGAAATCTTGTAGTGATTTCACAACTACTCCACCACAAATCATAGTTTTAAAACCTGGCCCGGTTCAGGTGATCGACCCAGGACCCAGCTAACCCGGGGCCGGAACCAGGCCGAGTTTATTAAAAAATAAAAGTAGTTAAAAACCTGGCTGACCCTGATGGATTGACCTAGAAAAACCCGATTAAAAACCCGGTTGCAACCCGTTAACTATTGTTGTTTTACCAAAACAATATTATTTTGATTTATAAAAGAAATTAGGGTTGACTCAAGTAATTCAAAACACTGCGAGAAACACAATAAATTTATAACACCTTCCTCTAGCACAATGTTGATTATATTTTACATGTTTGACCAACCAAGTCGGTGCCCCACAATTTGATTAATCCAGTTGGTGCATGTTTGACAGCTAATTCTAACAAATGAAGTGGAGAGGATTGCGATCCATTAGGCTTTGCAAATCAGAGTGGAATCTCCCTTTGAAAATGACGTGAAGTGAATTTTGGAGACTGACTCCTCTAATGCTTTCATCTGTTTTGAAATTGTATTCTAGATAGTGTTTTTTAAAAAAATTAATTTTTTAATTTTTATTATTATTTTAATATGATAATATGAAAATTAATTTTTATTAAAAAATATTTTAATATTTTTAAATAATAAATACTTTAAAAAACAAACATTATCATTTTAAAAAATCTTCAATCTTTCAAGACAATCATACCAAATTGCCTCTAAATACATATACTTTATAATTAAAAAAAAAGGATGAAATGATGAAAAAGCCTCTAGACATTCGTTTAACAAATTCTGTTTTTATTTGTAACTTCTAGAAAATATATTTAGCCAAAAATTATAAAACCAAAAACAAGTTTTTTTTTTTTGTAACTCAAACATATTTTTCATCGACGATCAGTGAGAAATTTAGATAGTGTTTTCCTCCGAAAAACAACCGACGGGGCCATAGTTTCTTGCGTCAGCAACTCCGCGTTAAAGAAAAGAAAAGATAGGACCATATGTCGTAATCTTTATGTAAGAGAAGACTTGGAAACTTCAAGCGAAGACTCCTTGCATTTGATTGTTTTCCAGAAAACCATGTGTGATTTTCTTACACATGTATTCAATGAGACGAGCTTGACTATGGAAGTGGAGGCCATCAAGAGGCCTTTGACCATTGACTTTCACCATGCAATATCTCCTGCAAGTCTTTGATCCAAGATGGTTATGTTTTAGATTTCAAATAAGGTTACATTTTTTATGATAATATTAATATTTGTTTTGAATAATTACATCTGTGAAAATAAATGCATGGTTTTTTTTTTTGATGCAATCTAAACCAAAGGAACCTCACTTTTGCAACCTCCATTAAAGATTATGCAAATTTGTTGTAAAAGTGCTTCAATTGTATATGGTACCGCAAATACTACGTGGAAGCAAAAACAAATGTTGCAACCTCACTTTTACAATAGTAGTTGAACTTTTGGATGGGTTTTAGGATTATTTTGCAATATTATGCTGATTTTTATTTATTTAAAAGATAAGAATAATTTAAAGTATTTAAAATTAACTAAGTAGATAATTTCTGCTTTATATATAAAACTTTATTAAAATTCATTTACTTAATTGGTTGATCCGCGGTTGTGTTGTTTTCTATTGACTTTGAAAGCGGATAGGCCACAAACAGGTCTTCC
The DNA here is from genome assembly GCA_964019445.1 of Populus tremula. Taxonomy (NCBI): domain Eukaryota; kingdom Viridiplantae; phylum Streptophyta; class Magnoliopsida; order Malpighiales; family Salicaceae; genus Populus; species Populus tremula. Next base: position 16,589,125 of record CAXHTJ010000009.1, on the reverse strand, counting down.
CCTTCATCGGTGGGAACTTTTCATGCCATTTCCTAAATCTTAATCATTGATTTCTTTTCGTAGGTATCCAAGATCGATGCTATTCGTAATCTGCAGAATTTCTAGTTTACAAGGAGGATTGTCCCTGCTACTTGTTTTTCTTTCATTTGCATGCTTCTGCAGCAAATAAATAATTGGTTGGTTACTGTGTTGTAGCCAATTATAATCTTTGGGTCGATGTTGATCCATTTTTTATGTTGGGCTGATGCTGGACCATTTCATTTTCTTTATGTTGGGTCGTGTTGGCTCATTCCAATTAAATACACAGTAACAATATAAATCTGGTATTAAAATACTTGGTTATTGTGAACTAAAAAAAAAATAAAAATTTTTGCATATGGCTAAGTGTCTCAAAGCTAAAAAATCATATTTTGTTTTTCATAAATAAAAAAATAATGTTTTAGCGTGCATTTTGACTTTAATAACCAGTTTATTAAAGTCAAGAGAACTTTGACCAAAATATCAAAAACAAAAAAATTATTTTGTGTTGTTTTAGTATCAAGGATTACGAATTTATACGTAAAGCATATTTCTGATATTAAAAAGGTATTTTCTTTTGACGACATTGAACATTTAGATTTTTACCTGATAAGATATGGATCTCCTTATAGAGGAGGATTTTTTTAAAACTGTAGACAAATCGACAATTAGAAACTACAACAAAACTTTAGATTTTATCAGACAACAAAACAATGCAGCTTACCTTAGGTAGGACGTAGTTGGGGTGCTAATACCTTCCCTTTACGCAACCAGTCTTCGTACCCGATCTTTAAGACTAGTTAGAGTTCCTAATGATCATAATAATAGGTGGCGACTCACGGTCCATATTTTACTGATAAGAGACAAGAATTCCTTGTCTCTTCATATTGGCTAGATAGACTTACACCATATCTATTTTTTTAAAAGGTGGACGATCGCCGCGACGCTGCACACGTTCGACACAAGTCATATCGTGCATGAATTAATAGCAAATTATCTATTTATTTTATTTTTTTAAGAGTAGAATAGTTCAATTTCTTGAAGTTAACTTGTGAATGAGTTTTTTTTTTTCTTTTCAAGGGGGAGAATATAATGTGGGACGGATAGGATTCAATTTTTGGCATAATTTATTTATTTTTACTGTATTACTTATTTAATTGTTAGGATTTTCTAGGATTTATAAGTGTTATTTAATTATGAAGTGGTTTATTAGGAAACTAGTAATAATTATAGGATTTGATTTTTTTTTCTTTTTAGTTTTTCTATTTAAAGTGTTATAATGGTATTTGAACAAGAATATTTAAGGAATAAAAAATAAATATATTAGTTGTTTTTCTATAACTAGTGTCGCACCCTAAAAAAAATATTATTTTTCAATACTGCGGGTTCGACTGGCGAAAATTTTTATTATTTATTTTTATTTGGTTCTTTGGAGTCGCCACCTAGTATTTTGGTCACTAGGAACCTAACTGGTCTCAGAGATCGGGTACGGGGACTGATTGCGTAAAGGGAAGGTATTAGCACCCCAAATACGCCCTACCTAAGGTAAGCTGCATTGTTTTATTGTCTGATAAAAAACTAAAGTGTTGTTGTGTTTTCCTAGTCGTTGATCTGTCTATGGTTCAAGAAAAATCCTCCTCAGTAAGAAGGTCTTTTATCTTATCGAGTAAAAATCCTAACCGTTCTAACGTCCATGCCAAAATTTTATTAATAATACTTAGGAATACGTTTTACGTATAAATTCGTAATCCCAAATACTAAAATAAAACAAAAAGATTTTTTAGAATTTTTGAAATATTGGCTAGTTCTCATGGCTTGAATAAACTGGTTATTAAAGTCAAAATGCATATTAATACATATATTGTTTTGAAAATTTTCTTTGTTGTGTGAAAATATGATGTTATAATATTTATATATATATATTTGAAGAGACTAGGCCGTATTTTAAAACAAAAACAATTTTTGGAAAATATTATTTTTTTTATGCTTTGACGAAAATCGGGTATTTTAATACTGAGCTTGTATCCTTACGGTATAAAAATACAACCCAATATTAATCCGCTTTGATAAAAATATGCAGAAAAATCAACAACCCTTTTTTAGGGAATTTTTAGAAATTTTTTTGAAAGCAAAAACATTTTTTATTCTGAAAATCTTTGATGTTTTGACGAAAACCGGGTATTTATAACACTGGTTTTGTATCTTTACGGTATAAAAATACAAACCACTATTAAACCACTTTGATAAAAATATGCGGAAAAATCAACAATATTTTTTAGATTTTTTTTTTTCGAAATATTTTTTTTATATATATATAACATATATACACATATATAATAATAATAATAATAATATAATATAATTATAATATATTTATATATTAAAAAGGGGCTGGGCCGGCCCAAACTAAACTGGGCCGAACCCAGCCCAACAGTCGTTGGGCCGATCTCGGCCCATCGGGTACTGGGCCGATCTCGGCCCAACAAACTAATTAAACTCTATCTGGGCCGGACCTGGCCCAGACCACCGGATCGGGCCAGACCACTCTGGCCCGGCCCACATAGTTCTGGGCCAGACACCATCTGGCCCAGAAGAATTAAAAACAACACAGGGGGGGAATTATTTCCCCCCCCGTCCCCTGCATGCAGAACGCCTCTGCATGCAGGGGACGAAATAAAAAGAAAAAAAATGTGCGGGGGGGGGAAGTGTACCTGGCACGGCGGAGACGACGGCTTGCTGGCGGTGCTGCTGCGGAGGCGGTGGCAGCTTGGCTTACGGACGGCGGGTCAGGCGGTTTTCTCTCTCTCTCTATTCCTCTCGGGGTCTCCTCTTTTTCTTTCGGTTTTCTTCTCTATTTATAGGGGCAGAACCGTGGGGGACCATCGGGTGTAACGGCTGGTCGGCCAATATCTAAAGGTGGTGGGGGCGAGGAGAGAGAGAGAGGCGCGGGATGGTTTTTGAAAACGGTTTTCTTCTTCTGTTGCAGGTTCGGGGGGGAAAAGAAGAAGAGGAACAGTGTCGTTCAAAACGACACCGTTCCGGTCCTCTTTATTTTTTTATTTTTTTTTTAATATATGAAACGGCGTCGTTTTGGATAAAACGCGCCGTTTCATTTAAATGGCCAATCTTCAAATCAGCCCTCCAAATTTGGTCCCCACCCCTCTTGTTGGCCGCCTTTTTCATTTTGGTCCTTGGCCTCTGATTTATGCAATTGAGCCCCTAATTGATCAATAAACTTCCAATTTCTTCAATTAAGCCCCTGAAACAAATCCAAACAGCCCCCTCTATCTTTGCGCCTTCTCCAAATTGGTCCCTGGTTTCGGATTTTCACAATTAAGTCCCTAATTGACCCTTAAACTTCAATATTTATGCAATTGAGCCCCTGATTTGACCCAATAAATTCCTAAAAAATATATTTTGGCCCCAGAACTTAAATTTCTCCAAATTAAAGCCCAAATTGACTTAAAAATCAATTTTTCTTGCAATCAAATCTTCTATAAATTCAAATAAAAATCCAATTAAGTCCATAAAAATCCAATTAAGTCCATAAACATCCAAATTTGGGCTTTTCTCCTCAAAATTCAAATTTTCCTTCTCAATAGGGCTTTCATCCTTCAAGAATATACTGTCAAAAATTTAATCCTTGTATTTTTGAATTTCTTTACCAATTTTCTGACTGTTTCCTGAGCACTTCTGCCTTCTGTTATTTTTTCTAAACTCTTTTGGCTATTTATTTTATTTTTTCATGGGGACCCAAAAATGGGTTACAACAGATGCCCCCTCTTTATAATACTTACGGAGCATGGGTTTTGCGCAGTAAGTGTTATAAAGATAAACCCAAAACGGAACTCCCGAAACTGATATGGTCGAAGCTTGATTTATCTGAAACTTTGTCCTTTACAACAATCCTCCTTAGCCCAAAAACTATGATCAAAACTTAGCTATCTCGAGATCCTTATCCAGCAATCCTCTGAATTCTTACTTTAGTTTGATCCATATGGAAATCCATCCGAGATCCCATCTGGTGATCTCCTTTAACCTGGAATCCCATCTGGTGATTCCTTTACCCAATACAAAAAAAATGTGTGTGTGGTCTCATTATGATGGGTGACCTGCCCCGAAAAAAATATGGTCTCATTGTGATGGGTGACCTACCCAAGAAAAAAAAAGGAATGGTCTCATTGTATGGGTGACCTACCCAGAAAAATAATGGTCTCATTGTATGGGTGACCTACCCCAGAAAAATGATGGTCTCATTGTATGGGTGACCTACCCCAGAAAAATAATGGTCTCATTGTATGTGTCGCACGTGTGCGGCGTCGCGGCGAAAATCTATATGTTGTTTCCATTTTCTTAATCTATAATGTAAATCTATCTATATCTATGGGGATACAACAAAAATATTGTCTTTTATTGGTAGAAAATGGAATGGGAGTCGCCACCTAGTATTTTGGTCACTAGGAACCCTAACTGGTCTCAGAGATCGGGTACGGGGACTGATTGCGTAAAGGGAAGGTATTAGCACCCCAAATACGCCCTACCTAAGGTAAGCTGCATTGTTTTATTGTCTGATAAAAACTAAGGTATTTTCGTGTTTTCCTAGTTGTTGGTCTGTCTATGGTTCAAGAAAAATCCTCCTCGGTAAGAAAGGCTTTATCTTATCGGGTAAAATCCTAACCGTTCTAACGTCCATACCAAAATTTCATTAATAATATTTAGGAATACGTTTTACGTATAAATTCGTAATCCCAAATACTAAAAGAAACCAAAAAAAGATTTTTTTTGAATTTTTGAAATATTGGCCTAGTTCTCATGGCTTGAATAAACTGGTTATTAAAGCCAAAATGCATGTTAATACATATATTGTTTTGGAAATTTCCTTTGTTGTGTGAAAATATGATGTTATAATATTTATATATATATATTGGAGAGACTAGGCCGTATTTTAAAACAAAAACAATTTTTTTGAAAATATTATTATTATTATTGTTTTGACGAAAATCGGGTATTTTAATACTGAGCTTGTATCCTTACGATATAAAAATACAACCCAATACTAATCCACTTTGATAAAAAATATGCAGAAAAATCAACAACATTTTTAGGGAGTTTTTAGAATTTTTTGAAAGCAAAAACATTTTTTATTCTGAAAATCATTGATATTTTGACGAAAACCGGGTATTTTTAACACTGGTTTTGTATCTTTACAGTATAAAAATACAAACCAACATTAAACCACTTTGACAAAAATATGCAGAAAATAAACAATATTTTTCAAAGATTTTTCAAAATATTTTTTCTTATTTTTATACATATAATATGCAAAGATTTTTTTTTATTTTTTTATTCTATAAAATTATAATACACACACACCCACACACACACACACACACACATATATATAACTCACGTCCTGCGTGAACAGTAGGACGTGAATTATATTTCACGCCTACTGTTCATGCAGTGAACAGTAGGTAAGGAAGAAGAAGAAGAAGAAGAAAAGGAGGAAGAAGAAGAAGAAGAGGAGGAAAGGAAAAGGAAGGAGGAGGAAAGGAAGAGGGGGCTCACTTGGCCGAAGAGGTTGTGGCTGCTGTGATGAGGTGGTTCAGCCGGTGGTTGCAGCGGTGGAGTTGGAGGAAGACGGCGTCGGTTTCCTGCTGCAGAGGAAGAAAGAAGAAGAAGAAAAATCTGCAGAAATTGGGCGAAAATGCTGGTTTTTGGCTGACTTTGGACCTGAATTTCTCAACCCTCAGATCATCAAATCCGACTCTATTTATAGGCTGTGGAAGAGGGCAATCTTGTCTACGTTGGGGAAAAATTTCAGCCCTTGATTCAGTTGGGAAGCATCTCAACCGTTGGCCCAAAGTGTGCACCTCGAGCTGCCAAATTTGGCAGCTCCAGGCTGTGAACTGCCCGAGGTGGCCACTTTGAGCCACTCACCGGAGCCGTTTATGACTTTTTCGACCCGCCCTGATCATTCTCCGGGATAAAGGGGTTGCATGTGGACATGTTGGTGTATGTTGTGTCGGATTTGGAGGCGACACGAGCCGGAAAACGCGCCTGGAAAGCAGCCACTCAGGCAGCTTTTTGAGGAAGAAAGTGAACAGTAATTTAAGGCACCTTTTCCAAATTGGTCCCTAGTTTCGGATTTTCTCAATTAAGTCCCTAATTGGCCATTAAACTTCAATATTTATGCAATTAAGCCCCTGATTTGACTTAATAAATTCCTAAAAAATATATTTTGGCCCCGGAACTTAAATTTCTTCTAATTAAAGCCCAAATTGACTTAAAATTAATTTTTCTTGCAATCAAATCCTCTATAAATTCAAATGAAAATCCAATTAAGTCCATAAACCTCCAAATTTGGGCTTTTCTCCTAAAAATTCAAATTTCCTTCTCAACAGGGCTCTCATCCTTCAAGAATAAACTATCAAAAATCCATCTTTGTATTTTTAACCTCCTTGACCGATTTTTCTGACCATTTGATGAGCGCTTCTGCCTCCTGTTATTTTTCTAACCTCCTTTGGCTATTTATTTTATTTCATTTATTTGGGGACCCAAAAAAGGGTTACAACAGATGCCCCCTCTTTATAAAGCTTACGGAGCAGAGGTTTTGCGTAGTAAGTTTTATAAAGATAAACCAAAACTAAGCTCCTGAAACTGATCTGGCCGGAGCTCGATTGCTCTGAAACTTTGTCTTTACAGCAATCCTCCTCAACCCAAAACTATGATCAAAATTTAGTCATCTCGAGACCCCTTCTGGTGATCTCCTTTAACCCCAAAAACTTGGAATCCCCTCTGGCGATTCTTCTTAACCAAGCCTAAAATATGAAGTCCCTTCTGGCGACCTCCTTTGACCAATATCGAAATGTGAGATCCCTTCTGGCGATCGCAATCAACTTGGAATCTCATCTGACGATTCCTTTACCCATAACCAAATACAAAAATGCGTGTGTGGTCTCATTATTATGGGTGACCTGCCCGAGTGGAAAAGGGAAAGAGTGGTCTCATTATTATGGGTGACCTACCCAGGGGGAAGAATGGCCTCATTGTTATGGGTGACCTACCCAGGTAAAAAAAAAAGATGAAGAATGGTCTCATTCTTATGGGTGACCTACCCAGAAAAATAATGGTCTCATTGTATGGGTGACCTACCTAGAAAAATGATGGTCTCATTGTATGGGTGACCTACCCAAGAAAAATGATGGTCTCATTGTATGGGTGACCTACCCAGGAAAAATGATGGTCTCATTGTATGGGTGACTTACCCAGAAAAATAATGGTCTCATTGTATGGGTGACCTACCCAAGAAAAAATGATGGTCTCATTGTATGGGTGACGTACCCAGGAAAAATGATGGTCTCATTGTATGGGTGACCTACCCAGGAAAAATGATGGTCTCATTGTATGGGTGACATACCCAGAAAAATAATGGTCTCATTGTATGGGTGACCTACCCAAGAAAAATGATGGTCTCATTGTATGGGTGACCTACCCAAGAAAAATGATGGTCTCATTGTATGGGTGACCTACCCAGGGGGAAGAAATTCTTAGTAAACTCCATGCTTTTCTAAGAAATGGTTTCAATATGAGGTCCCTTCTGGCGACCTTCCTTGATGAATGTCGAAGTACGAGATCCCTTCTGGCGATCTCAAATAACTTGGAATCCCATCTGGCGATTCCTTTTATTCAAAGCTGAAATATTAGGTCCCTTCTGGCGACCTTCATCGAAATATGAGATCCCTTCTGGCGATCTCCTTTAGCCAAACAACTTGGAATCCCATCTGGCGATTCCTTTTATACCAAAGCTGAAATTTGAGGTCCCTTCTGGCGACCTCTATTGATGAATATCGAAACGAGACCCCTTCTGGCGATCTCAAACAACTTGGAATCCCATCTGGTGATTCCTTTTATTCAAAGCTGAAATATGAGGTCCCTTCTGGCGACCTCCATCGAAATACGAGATCCCTTCTGTCGATCTCAACAACTTGGAATCCCATTTGGCGATTCCTTTTTACCGAATGCTATCGATGTCGTTCTTCCTGCTGGCAGGGTTTGAAAACCATTATCTTCTCTTCTTGTTGTTCTAGAATCAACTCAATGATTCTTTCTTCGTCCATAATCTTGTTGGAATGCGCTAAGATCTCCTCCTGTAACGATCCAAAAAAAACATATATGCAATGATTTATGATTAGATGCAATGCATGCATTTATACCTGGTTTTGAAACATAGGTCCCAGCCTCTTCTTCTAGTTCATGAGACTCCCTCTTAACATGAACTTGCTTTTGAAGTCGTATGCTGGATTTATCTCTCGTGTTGCCTATCATATTCTTGGAGAAGAAGTCTTTGACTTTCTTCAAGTAGTTCTTTTCTCAAAATGTATGACTTGTATTTGCCTCTTTGTCATGCTTTTGTCAAATGCTTTAGCTTGGTTTTCAAATCTATAAGCTTCCATCCAATTTTAAACACGTAAAACTTTTCATAAAACATTTCGTCTTGCCCCCAGTGTAGGGGTGTGATCCTAGTCTGGGTTTTTATAGAGAAGAAATTCCTTTAGCCAGTGATAAACTTTTTTAGTGAGTGAAGAGATAATGATTTTTTTTTCTTTTCAAAATGCACATTGTTATGGTTGACAAATTCTATTCTTTAAAAGACAATTACAGATGATTATAAAGTGACCACTTAATCATTTATCCATGCAATTTATTATGCTATCAATGATAGGGTTGTATTTTAGGGCTAGCTTTATTTTTTTTTTCATATTAAACCATTTTATGATACTTTATTTGTAACCACTCAAACTTGTTCAAAAAGTGCATAATCTCATCATTTATTTAAAGAAAAGGTAGGCTCAAAGACAAACACAAAATCTGGCTGACATCATGAGCCCTGATTGCCCATTAGAGAAAATAAAAGCAATGACAAAAGCAAATGACAAAAACATGCTAAGGCAAATAAAGTTGTTTTACATTTTGAAAACTACGAGAAGTTCTTGGGTCAACCCGTTCTGAAACTTCTTCTAGTGTGTGGAAAGTCAACCGAGGCAATGCTTCATCTTCCTTCCCCACTTGTGTTTCCTTGTCTTCTCCTTCAATCTCGCCTTCTTCATTATTGACGATTCTTGACCAAGGTTTTCCAACCCTTTATCCTCTATCACTTTTGTCATGACCAGGCAATGGATTTGAACTGATATTGGGTGTGTCTTCAAATGACACCCATCCTATCTTGATGAGCTTCAACAACTTGTTCTTGAAACCATAGCACGTTTCAAGACAATGCCCGGGAATACCAGCATGGTACTCGCAAGTCAACTCGGGCTTATACCAGATGGGGAATGGTGGCTGTAGTGGTAATGTAGGGATAGGAGCTATTTGTCCAATGCTCAGTAGTTTGGCATATATGTCCTTCAGAGGCATGGGTAATGGCGGTAGTTGTTCTGAAATGTATCTTGTGTTTGGTCTTTGGTGGGTGTTTTGGGTGTTTGACTGGCCATTTGCTCGATTAGGGGAAAAAGGTTTGTTAAAGTTTATGTGGGCCACATGAGAGGTAGGTATTTGTGGGTTATATGAATCCGTTATCTTGTCATTGGACCCACCTTCGAAGTTGTTAACGGGACCTTTCATTTTTCTTCCGAAAAAACCCTTTGTCTCCAATGGCTCAATTATGCGTCCAGCTTTAATCCCTTGCTCTATTCTTTCCGCTATGCGTACAACATCATAGAAATGTTGAGATGAGCTACCCATTAAATGCTCATAGTAGGGTGCCTTGAATGTGTTGGCGAACAAAGTCACCATCTCCGTTTCTATCAAAGGGGGTTGCACATGCATGGCCTCGTCCCTCCATCTTTGCGCATAAGCCCTTACTGATTCTTGGCTTCTCTTTTCCATTGACATAAGGCTTGTTCGATCTGGAGCAATTTCCAAATTAAACTTGTATTGCTTAAGGAAAGCCTCAACTAAATCCTTCCATTTCTTAATCCTGGCATTATCCAGCCTCATGTACCAACTTAACGCCGACCCCGATAGACTGTCTTGGAAAAAGTAGATCAGTAACTTATCGTCATGAATCACCTCAGCCATCTTATTGCAATAAGATCGAAGGTGAGTGTTTGGGCATTCCAACCCAGTGTACTTTATAAACTCCGGTATCCTAAAATCTTTTGGTACCGTGATGTTTGGTACCAAGCATATTTCAGACGCTCGCATGGGGTCAAACCAGTCATTTCCCTCGACTGCTCTTAACCTTTCTTCCAAGGCTGATATCTTGTCATCGTTCATAAATCCAGTAGACCTATTAACGGAAGGCCCATCTGCTGTCAAATCTACAGTGATGTGAGGTTGAGGGGGCTGAACGGGAATGGCAGGTGCAAAGTGCTGCCCCGTCACTGAATCTGCCCCCAAGTTCTGAGATACCCCCGGGACATGAACTGACGGTGCTCCTATAGGTGGTTGGGTAGGCGTTCCCTCCCTGTTCTTGGCTCTTAAAAGTTGCTCAAGCAGATTGGTCAGTCGAGAAACTTTATTTTTCACAGATTCCAACTCGGTCTGGTAGCGGGATTCTAGGATGGCCCTCTCTTCATTCTCCATTCTTGATCTTAAACGGGTTTGATGGACTCTGGGTGTGGGACCTATGTTTCACGATCTGTAATGCATATGATAACAAAATACGTGATGAAAATGTGATGCCCAAGTGATGCACGATGAGTATAATATTGCAAAAAAGATACATAACCTAAGGACAAGCTCTATTTATCAAGTGAGAGTGGGTAGTTTTTTTTCTATCTAGTCTTGAAGGTTCTCATATCTGCCCAGTGACGTTCTTCGTAAAGACAGTATGGGGGCGTTGCAAGGAATAGCTAAGACACGTATGTCCGCCATTACCAAGCAGGCACTCAGATATGAGTTGGGTGTTTCACGCATTTAAACCCTGACCGATAGTCTTAGGGTAAATCGCTAATTCCCCACTTAACTTAAGGCTTGTGTGTGCTTCTCAAAAATAAAAGCAAGTGATGCATGAGACAATTTTATACAATGCATAAATAATACGCGTAAAATAAAAAACCAATATGTAAATAAACGGAAAGGCATTTTAACAATAAACACACGAAAACACAAACAAATCAGCCAAAAACAAAGCTTAGTCTACAAGGTCCCCAGTGGAGTCGCCATTCTGTCGCACGTGTGCGGCGTCGCGGCGAAAATCTATATGTTGTTTCCATTTTCTTAATCTATAATGTAAATCTATCTATATCTATGGGATACAAAAATATTGTCTTTTATTGGTAGAAAATGGAATGGGAGTCGCCACCTAGTATTTTGGTCACTAGGAACCCTAACTGGTCTCAGAGATCGGGTACGGGGACTGGTTGCGTAAAGGGAAGGTATTAGCACCCCAAATACGCCCTACCTAAGGTAAGCTGCATTGTTTTATTGTCTGATAAAAACTAAGGTATTTTCGTGTTTTCCTAGTTGTTGGTCTGTCTATGGTTCAAGAAAAATCCTCCTCGGTAAGAAAGGCTTTATCTTATCGGGTAAAAATCCTAACCGTTCTAACGTCCATACCAAAATTTCATTAATAATATTTAGGAATACGTTTTACGTATAAATTCGTAATCCCAAATACTAAAAGAAAACAAAAAAAGATTTTTTGAATTTTTGAAATATTGGCCTAGTTCTCATGGCTTGAATAAACTGGTTATTAAAGCCAAAATGCATGTAATACATATATTGTTTTGAAAATTTTCTTTGTTGTGTGAAAATATGATGTTATAATATTTATATATATATATTGGAGAGACTAGGCCGTATTTTAAAACAAAAACAATTTTTTGAAAATATTATTTTTTATGTTTGACGAAAATCGGGTATTTTAATACTGAGCTTGTATCCTTACGGTATAAAAATACAACCCAATATTAATCCACTTTGATAAAAATATGCAGAAAAATCAACAACATTTTTAGGGACTTTTTAGAATTTTTTTGAAAGCAAAAACATTTTTTATTCTGAAAATCTTTGATATTTTTGACGAAAACCGGGTATTTTTAACACTGGTTTTGTATCTTTACGTATAAAAATACAAACCAACATTAAACCACTTTGACAAAAATATGCAGAAAATAAACAATATTTTTTAAGATTTTTCAAAATATTTTTTTATTTTTATACATATAAATGCAATAGATTTTTTTTTATTTTTATTCTATAAATTATAATACACACACACACACACACACACACACACACACATATATATAATTCACGTCCTGCGTGAACAGTAGGACGTGAATTATATTTCACGCCTACTGTTCATGCAGTGAACAGTAGAAGGAAGAGAGAAGAAGAAGAAGAAAAGGAGGAAGAAGAAGAAGAAGAGGAGGAAAGGAAAAGGAAGGAGGAGGAAAGGAAGAGGGGCTCACTTGGCCGAAGAGGTTGTGGCTGCTGTGATGAGGTGGTTCAGCCGGTGGTTGCAGCGGTGGAGTTGGAGGAAGACGGCGTCGGTTTCCTGTGCAGAGGAAGAAAGAAGAAGAAGAAAAATCTGCAGAAATTGGGCGAAAATGCTGGTTTTTGGCTGACTTTGGACCTGAATTTTCAACCCTCAGATCATCAAATCCGACTCTATTTATAGGCTGTGGAAGAGGGCAATCTTGTCTACGTTGGGGAAAAATTTCAGCCCTTGATTCAGTTGGGAAGCATCTCAACCGTTGGCTCAAAGTGTGCACCTCGAGCTGCCAAATTTGGCAGCTCCAGGCTGTGAACTGCCCGAGGTGGCCACTTTGAGCCACTCACCGGAGCCGTTTATGACTTTTTCGACCCGCCTGATCATTCTCCGGGATAAAGGGGTTGCATGTGGACATGTTGGTGTATGTTGTGTCGGATTTGGAGGCCACACGAGCCGGAAAACGCGCCTGGAAAGCAGCCACTCAGGCAGCTTTTTGAGGAAGAAAGTGAACAGTAATTTAAGGCACCTTTTCCAAATTGGTCCCTAGTTTCGGATTTTCTCAATTAAGTCCCTAATTGGCCATTAAACTTCAATATTTATGCAATTAAGCCCCTGATTTGACTTAATAAATTCCTAAAAAATATATTTTGGCCCCGGAACTTAAATTTCTTCTAATTAAAGCCCAAATTGACTTAAAATTAATTTTTCTTGCAATCAAATCCTCTATAAATTCAAATGAAAATCCAATTAAGTCCATAAACCTCCAAATTTGGGCTTTTCTCCTAAAAATTCAAATTTCCTTCTCAACAGGGCTCTCATCCTTCAAGAATAAACTATCAAAAATCCATCTTTGTATTTTTAACCTCCTTGACCGATTTTTCTGACCATTTGATGACCGCTTCTGCCTCCTGTTATTTTTCTAACCTCCTTTGGCTATTTATTTTATTTCATTTATTTGGGGACCCAAAAAAGGGTTACAACAGTATGGGTGACCTACCCCAGAAAAATGATGGTCTCATTGTATGGGTGACCTACCCTAGAAAAATGATGGTCTCATTGTATGGGTGACCTACCCAAGAAAAATGATGGTCTCATTGTACGGGTGACCTACCCAAGAAAAATGATGGAGAATGGTCTCATTGTATGGGTGACCTACCCAGAAAAATAATGGTCTCATTGTATGGGTGACCTACCCCAGAAAAATGATGGTCTCATTGTATGGGTGACTAACCCCAGGGGAATAATTCTTAGTAAACTCCATGCTTTTCTAAGAAATGGTTTCAATATGAGGTCCCTTCTGGCGACCTTCCTTGATGAATGTCTAGGTACGAGATCCCTTCTGGCGATCTCAAATAACTTGGAATCCCATCTGGCGATTCCTTTTATTCAAAGCTGAAATATTAGGTCCCTTCTGGCGACCTTCATCGAAATATGAGATCCCTTCTGGCGATCTCCTTTAGCCAAACAACTTGGAATCCCATCTGGCGATTCCTTTTATACAAAGCTGAAATTTGAGGTACCTTCTGGCGACCTCCATTGATGAATATCGAAAACGAGACCCCTTCTGGCGATCTCAAACAACTTGGAATCCCATCTGGTGATTCCTTTTATTCAAAACTGAAATATGAGGTCCTTTCTGGCGACCTCCATCGAAATACGAGATCCCTTCTGGCGATCTCAACAACTTGGAATCACATCTGGCGATTCCTTTTTACCGAATGCTATCGATGTCGTTCTTCCTGCTGGCAGGGTTTGAAAACCATTATCTTCTCTTCTTGTTGTTCTAGAATCAACTCAATGATTCTTTTCTTCGTCCATAATCTTGTTGGAATGCGCTAAGATCTCCTCCTGTAACGATCCAAAAAAACATATATGCAATGATTTATGATTAGATGCAATGCATGCATTCGTACCTGGTTTTGAAACATAGGCCCCATCCTCTTCTTCTAGTTCATGGGACTCCCTCTTAACATGAACTTGCTTTTGAAGTCGTATGCTGGATTCATCTCTCGTGTTGCCTATCATATTCTTGGAGAAAAGGTCTTTGACTTTCTTCAAGTAGTCCTTTTCTCAAAATGTATGACTTGTATTTGCCTCTCTGTCATGCTTTTGTCAAATGCTTTAGCTTGGTTTTCGTAAAACTTTTCATAAAACATCTCGTCTTGCCCCCAGTATAGGGGTGCGATATTAGTCTGAGTTTTTATATAGAGAAGCAATTCATTCAGCCAGTGATAAACTCTTTTAGTGAGTGAATAGATAATGATTTTTTTATTTCATTTCAAAATGCACCTTGTTATGGTTGATAAACTCTATTCTTTAAAAGACAATTACAAAGTGTCCCCTTAAACATTTATCCATGCTATCAGAGATAGGGTTGTACTTTAGGGTTAGCTTTTCTTAAATTTCATATTAAACCATTTTATGATACTTTATTTGTAACCACTCAAACTTGTTAAAAAAATGCATAAACTCATCATTTATTTAAAGAAAAGGTAAGCTCAAAGACAAACACAAAAATCTGGCTGACATATGAGCTCTGAATGCCACTAGAGAAAATAAAAGCAAAGACAAAAGCAAATGACAAAAACATGCTAAGGCAAATAAAGTTGTTTTACATTTTGAAAACTACGAGAAGTTCTTGGGTCAACCCGTTCTGAAACTTCTTCTAGTGTGTGGAAAGTCAACCGAGGCAATGCTTCATCTTCCTTCCCCACTTGCATTTCCTTGTCTTCTCCTTCGATCTCGCCTTCTTCATTATTGACGATCTTGACCAAGGTTTTCCAACCTTTATCCCCTATCACTTTTGTCATGACCAGGCAATGGATTTAAACTGATATTGGGTGCATCTTCAAATGACACCCATCCTATCTTGATGAGCTTCAACAATTTATTCTTGAAACCGTAACACGTTTCAAGACAATGCCCGGGAATACCAGCATGGTACTCGCAAGTCAACTCGGGCTTATACCAGATGGGGAATGGTGGCTGTAGTGGTAATGTAGGGATAGGAGCTATTTGTCCAATGCTCAGTAGTTTGGCATATATGTCCTTCAGAGGCATGGGTAATGGCGGTAGTTGTTCTGAAATGTATCTTGTGTTTGGTCTTTGGTGGTTGTTTTGGGTGTTTGACTGGCCATTTGCTCGATTAGGGGAAAAAGGTTTGTTAAAGTTTATGTGGGCCACATGAGAGGTAGGTATTTGTGGGTTATATGAATCTGTTATCTTGTCATTGGACCCACCTTCGAAGTTGTTAACGGGACCTTTCATTTTTCTTCCGAAAAAACCCTTTGTCTCCAATGGCTCAATTATGCGTCCAGCTTTAATCCCTTGCTCTATTCTTTCCGCTATGCGTACAACATCATAGAAATGTTGAGATGAGCTACCCATTAAATGCTCATAGTAGGGTGCCTTGAATGTATTGGCGAACAAAGTCACCATCTCCGTTTCTATCAAAGGGGGTTGCACATGCATGGCCTCGTCCCTCCATCTTTGCGCATAAGCCCTTACTGATTCTTGGCTTCTCTTTTCCATTGACATAAGGCTCGTTCGATCTGGAGCAATTTCCAAATTGAACTTGTATTGCTTAAGGAAAGCCTCAACTAAATCCTTCCATTTCTTGATCTTGGCATTATCCAGCCTCATGTACCAACTTAGCGCCGACCCCGATAGACTATCTTGGAAAAAGTAGATCAGTAACTTATCGTCATGAATCACCTCAGCCATCTTATTGCAATAAGATCGAAGGTGAGTGTTTGGGCATTCCAACCCAGTGTACTTTATAAACTCCGGTATCCTAAATTTTTTTGGTACCGTGATGTTTGGTACCAAGCATATTTCAGACGCTCGCATGGGGTCAAACCAGTCATTTCCCTCGACTGCTCTTAACCTTTCTTCCAAGGCTGATATCTTGTCATTGTCCATAAATCCAGTGGACCTATTATCAGAAGGCCCGGTCTATAGTGATGTGAGCTTGAGGGGGCTGAATGGGGATGGCAGGTGCAAAGTGCTGCCCCGTCACTGAATCTGCCCCCAAGTTCTGAGATACCCCCGAAACATGAACTGATGGTGCTCCTATAGGTGGTTGGGTAGACGTTCCCTCCCCGTTCTTGGCTCTTAAAAGTTGCTCAAGCAGACTGGTCAGTCGAGAAACTTCATTTTTCACAGATTCCAACTCGGTCTGGTAGTGCGACTCTAATTGAGCTCTTTCTTCGTTTTCCATTCTTGATCTGGACCGGGTTTGGTGGACTCTGGATGTGGGACCTATGTTTCACGATCTGGCATGTATATGATAAACAGAAATATGTGATGAAGATGTGATGCATAAGTGATGCGCGATGAGTTTATCCTTATTGATCTTGATGCAAATAAGATACATAACCTAAGGACAAACTCTATTTATTAAGTGAGAGTGGGTAGTTTTTTCTATCTAGTCTTGAAGGTTCTCATATCTGCCCAGTGACGTTTTTCGTAAAGACAGTATGGGGGCGTTGCAAGGAACAGTTAAGACACGTATGTCCACCATTACCAAGCAGGCACTCAGATATGAGTTGGGTGTTTCACGCATTTAAACCCTGACCAATAGTCTTAGGGTAAATCGCTAATTCCCCACTTAACTTAAGGCCTGTGTGTGCTTTTCAAAATTAAGGCAAGTGATGCATGAGACAATTGTATATAATGCATGAATAAATGCGCGTAAAAATAAAAACAAATACGCGATTAAATAAAAGGAAAGGCACAGGCAAACACAAATAAATCAGACAAAAACAAAGCTTAGTCTACAAGGTCCCCAGTGGAGTCGCCATTCTGTCGCACCCTAAAAAAAATATTATTTTTCAATATTGCGAGTTCGACTGGCGAAAATTTTTATTATTTATTTTTATTTATTTGGTTCTTTGGAGTCGCCACCTAGTATTTTGGTCACTAGGAACCTAACTGGTCTCAGAGATCGGGTACGGAGACTGGTTGCGTAAAGGGAAGGTATTAGCACCCCAAATACGCCCTACCTAAGGTAAGCTGCATTGTTTTATTGTCTGATAAAAAACTAAAGTGTTGTTGTGTTTTCCTAGTGTTGTCTGTCTATGGTTCAAGAAAAATCCTCCTCAGTAAGAAGGTCTTTATCTTATCGGGTAAAAATCCTAACCGTTCTAACGTCCATACCAAAATTTTATTAATAATACTTAGGAATACGTTTTACGTATAAATTCGTAATCCCAAATACTAAAATAAAACAAAAAGATTTTTTAGAATTTTTGAAATATTGGCCTAGTTCTCATGGCTTGAATAAACTGGTTATTAAAGCCAAAATGCATGTTAATACATATATTGTTTTGAAAATTTTCTTTGTTGTGTGAAAATATGATGTTATAATATTTATATATATATATTGGAGAGACTAGGCCGTATTTTAAAACAAAAACAATTTTTGGAAAATATTATTTTTTTTATGCTTTGACGAAAATCGGGTATTTTAATACTGAGCTTGTATCCTTACGGTATAAAAATACAACCCAATATTAATCCGCTTTGATAAAAATATGCAGAAAAATCAACAACTTTTTAGGGAATTTTTAGAAATTTTTTTGAAAGCAAAAACATTTTTTATTCTGAAAATCTTTGATGTTTTGACGAAAACCGGGTATTTATAACACTGGTTTTGTATCTTTACGGTATAAAAATACAAACCACTATTAAACCACTTTGATAAAAATATGCGGAAAAATCAACAATATTTTTTAGATTTTTTTTTTCGAAATATTTTTTTTATATATATAAATATTTTTTATATATATACACATATATAATAATAATAATAATATAATATAATTATAATATATTTATATATTAAAAAGGGGCTGGGCCGGCCCAAACTAAACTGGGCCGGACCCAGCCCAACAATCGTTGGGCCGATCTCGGCCCAACAAACTAATTAAACTCTATCTGGGCCGGACCTGGCCCAGACCACCGGATCGGGCCAGACCACTCTGGCCCGGCCCACATAGTTCTGGGCCAGACACCATCTGGCCCAGAAGAATTAAAAACAACACAGGGGGGGAATTATTTTCCTCCCCCGTCCCCTGCATGCAGAACGCCTCTGCATGCAGGGGACGAAATAAAAAGAAAAAAAATGTGCAGGGGGGGGAAGCGTACCTGGCACGGCGGAGACGACGGCTGGCTGGCGGTGCTGCTGCGGAGGCGGTGGCAGCTTGGCTTACGGACGGCGGGTCAGGCGGTTTTCTCTCTCTCTCCTCCCTTCGGGTCTCTCTCTCTCTATTCCTCTCGGGGTCTCCTCTTTTTCTTTCGGTTTTCTTCTCTATTTATAGGGGCAGAACCGTGGGGGACCATCGGGTGTAACGGCTGGTCGGCCAATATCTAAAGGTGGTGGGGGCGAGGAGAGAGAGAGGCGCGGGATGGTTTTTGAAAACGGTTTTCTTCTTCTGTTGCAGGTTCAAAACGACACCGTTCCGGTCCTCTTTTTTTTTTTTTTTTTTTTTTATATATGAAACGGCGTCGTTTTGGATAAAACGCGTCGTTTCATTTAAATGGCCAATCTTCAAATCAGCCCTCCAAATTTGGTCCCCACCCCTCTTGTTGGCCGCCTTTTTCATTTTGGTCCTTGGCCTCTGATTTATGCAATTGAGCCCCTAATTGATCAATAAACTTCCAATTTCTTCAATTAAGCCCCTGAAACAAATCCAAACAGCCCCTCTATCTTTGCGCCTTCTCCAAATTGGTCCCTGGTTTCGGATTTTCACAATTAAGTCCCTAATTGGACCCTTAAATTTCAATATTTATGCAATTGAGCCCCTGATTTGACCCAATAAATTCCTAAAAAATATATTTTGGCCCCAGAACTTAAATTTCTCCAAATTAAAGCCAAATTGACTTAAAAATCAATTTTTCTTGCAATCAAATCTTCTATAAATTCAAATAAAAATCCAATTAAGTCCATAAAAATCCAATTAAGTCCATAAAAATCCAATTAAGTCCATAAACATCCAAATTTGGGCTTTTCTCCTCAAAATTCAAATTTTCCTTCTCAATAGGGCTTTCATCCTTCAAGAATATATGTCAAAAATTTAATCCTTGTATTTTTGAATTTATTTACCAATTTTCTGACTGTTTCCTGAGCGCTTCTGCCTTCTGTTATTTTTTCTAAACTCTTTTGGCTATTTATTTTATTTTTTCATGGGGACCCAAAATGGGTTACAACAGCTAGCTAAAGCTTTCTCGGTTTTTAAAGATTTTTATTTATTACAAACCCATTATCTTATTGTTACCTACGTGATGGGACCCAAACAAAAGCTATCTTTCACTCTATATTCCATTACCGTGGTTTTGATGGGTTGATTTATTTTATTTTTTTGAAATTAGTTTTTTTAATTAAATTTAAATTAATATTTTTTATATTTTAAAATATTTTAATATGTTAATATTAAAAATAATTTTTTAAAAATTAAAAAATATTATTTTATTATATTTTTAAATAAAAATATTTTAAAAATAACTCCAACAATAGCAACGATCAGGGCTTGATTGTTATTACATTTTTTTCTTAACCTTTTCTCTAATTAATTGGCCTGGAAACTTCAAGCTGGGAAGACTCCTTACATTTTTGTTTTCATTTCTTTCTTATCTGTTTGGGCTCGAAACAACAAAACTGAGTTATATGCCATTTATATGTTTTGTAGACCTTTATCTCAGCTATTTAAAAATAATGACGAACATCTAGAACTAAGTTGTATAGCTTTTTTTGCAGCACTTAATGAATTATTGTTTAGTTTTACTATTAGGCTCTGCCTGTTCTGTAACCTAATATTTAAAAACATATTAATTTTTCAAGAGGTCAATAATTCAAAAAGGGATCTAAAATTCTAATTATTTTGTGTAACACATTCAAAATATTTCAAAATCAAGTATGGATAGTAAAAAATATACATGCAAAAAATTCCCTTATCAGAGGCCATCAAGATGTCCTCCGGTCCTCCCCTTCTTTCGGTGGAAACTTCAAGCGAAGACTCCTTAAATTTGATTGTTTTCCAGAAAACCATGGGTGCATAATTTTCCATGTATTCAATGAGACGAGCTTGAATTTGTAAGTGTAGGCCATCAAGAGGTCCTCCCCTTCTTTCGGTGGGAACTCTTCTTGCCATTGACTTTGACCATGCAATATCTCCAAGTCTTTGATCCAAGATGGTTATGTTATAGATTTCAAATAAGGTTAGATTTTTTTACGATAATATTAATATTTGTTTTGAATAATTACATCTGTGAAAATAAATGCATGATTTTTTTTTTGGTGCTTGCTTTTCATAAATAGTATGATGCCAATCTAAACCAAAGGAACGGTACCATCATTCCAAATTAATTTAGAAATGCAACCTCCATTAAAGATTATGCAAATTTCTTGTAAAATTGCTTCAATTGTATATAGTACCGCAAATACTACGTGGAAGCAAAAACAAATGTTGCAACCTCACTTTTGCAATAGTAGTTGAACTTTTGGATCATGGGTTTTAGGATTATTTTGCAATATTATGCTGATTTTTATTTTATTTAAAAGATAAGAATAATTTAAAGTACTTAAAATTAACTAAGTAGATAATTTCTGCTTTATATAAAAAACTTTATTAAAATTCAATTACTTAATTAGTTAGTGATATTAAATATTTTAAAAATAAACTGAAGTTAATTATCTTATTTTAAATGTATTAACTTTAATATGGATCTTTCTTTAATTATTTAATAGTTATATATACACAGGACTTAACCTTACTTTTTCACGCGGAATGCATTATTCTTCATCTATTATAAGAATAGATGAGTACCATCACTTCCATTTTGAATTCGTTAGATCTATAAATCAGTGAGTTGAAATTGTGCACTTCCATTTTGAAATTGTTTGATCTACAAATACAAAAGAACAAAAGATTAAATTGATGAAATTGTCAAAGATTATTATGAATTTGAGAGAGTACAAAGAACAAAAGTCTTGTTTCGAAGTTATTAAGATTGTAGTTGATGAAATTGTGTAACCGACCATAACAATAAATGCACAGGAGACAAGGCACATGGTATTGCACTCATTGTCGGAATGGCTCAAAAGTAGCCTTACGAATTAATTGGATAGGCAAATGGAAATAATGATGATTTTTGCAATAAGAAATCTATCAAAGAAAATATAAAATTTGAAGCTCAGGCACCAGATAAAGACTCGTTTGATTTTTTAAATATCAATAATTCTTGTGACCTAGATTTTTTCTATCTAAAAGAAGTTTAGTCTAGGTTCAAAAATTCTAAATAAAAGTATATTTGTTGAAATTAAGTTTATGTTATTTGATGCAAGTTATCTCGTGCATGAATTAATATCAGAGTATCTATTTTATTTTATTTTTAAGAATAGAATAGTTCAATTTCTTGAAGTTAACTTGTGGATGATTTTTTTTTTCAAGTGGGAGAATATAATGTGGGATGGATAGGATTCAATTTTTGGTATAATTTATTTATTTTTACTGTATTACTTATTTAATTGTTAGGATTTTCTAGGATTTATATAAGTTTTATTTAATTATGAAGTGGTTTATTATGAAACTAGTAATAATTATAGGATTTGATTTTTTTTCTTCTTAGTTTTTCTATTTAAAGTGTTATAATGGTATTTGAACAAGAATATTTAAGGAATAAAAAATAAATATATTAGTTGTTTTTCTATAGCTAGCTAAAGCTTTCTCGGTTTTTATTTATTACAACCCATTATCTTATTGTTACCTACTGATGGACCCAACAAAAGCTATCTTTCACTTCTATATTCCATTACCGTGGTTTTGATCGGTGATTTCCAACGATCAGCGGCTTAAACAATATTGTCATTGTTATCTACGTGATGAAAGATAGCTTGATTGTTATCACTTTTTTTTTCTAAACCTTTTCTCTAATTAATTGCCTGTGTTGTTTTCTATTGACCTAGAAACTTCAAGGGAACACTGCTTATATTTTTGTTTTCCATTTCTTTCTTCTCTGTTTGGGCTCGTATGCAATATCGCATTCATCGGAGGCCACAAAGAGGTCTTCCCCTTCATTGGTGGGAACTTTTCATGCAATTTCCTAAATCTTAATCATTGAGCTAGAGAGCAACCAAGCAATAATTCCAAGGCTTTAGTAGTTTGTGGCCATTGATTTCTTTTCGTAGGGACTATTCCAACAGAAGGGCCAGCACGAGCAGACACGGGGACCATCTCCTATAAACAGTCCCTTAACTCTCCATCCCTGTTCCACAAAAAAAATATGGTGAGAGTGGTTGACCAGAAACATGTGAAGCATAAATGGCACTGGTATGCTGTTGGAGTGGTGAGCTATTGCTTCCTCTGTGATCAGTAATGCATATTTCTAAAGATGAAAGGAGAGACAGAATGTTAAAATATTGACCATCTAACTCTAAGATGTCAATGGTGGGGAATTAAACCTGTGCACAGTTAGGCATTCAAGCTTTCCTAGCAGGACCGGCATTAACAGAATTCTTCCCGGAGTTGGTCACCAATTCAAGTTTGTAAGGCACAGTTAATTTGTAAGAGACCACACAACAATTTCAAATGATAAGGGATACATCAAACCCTAAGACTCACCCCACAGCCAGAGCAAATTTGATCAGCAGCTTACAGACTAACTTTGATAAATGCAGACAGTATATACTATAAATGCAGACAGATTATTTTTTAATCTGTCAAAAGGAAACAAGAGCATGCTGGTTTTTCAAATCTCCTGACGGTAAAGTGATAAACGCAGACAGTGTATACTATAAGAAGCCACATGATGAACTCGATCTCTCGGTTTTGACCTTGGGTTATTTTTCAATTTCCTTTTACAATATAAGCTGGACTGTCAAGTTAACAGTTATGAAGAAAAACTTGCATGGGTTGTCACGTACAATATCTCATGGACGCTTTAAGATTCAAAAACATTTCTTTGTTCTGTAAAAGTGGAAAGGAGACCCAAAACAAAACAGACTAAACCCAAAACAAATGAACTAAACCTTCTGTTCTTGATTCTCGCGTTTTTCTTTCAAAACAGCACAACTGGCTTATGGATTTCTGAAAAAAACCTTGCCATACTAAGCATACCACCTCTCCGAATGCTCAACTTTCTTATGAAATTCTCAGTAATAAGCTTCCATGTAGACAACCTTTTAGTATTGGATCCCAAAGGCATGCCCAGATAAGAGCAAGCCAAGAAACCAAATCTGTCAAAGACCGAAGATGTCACACTAACACAAGTATCTTCCCCAACATTTATCCCAATTAAAAAGCTTTTGTGAAAGTTAATGTGCAAACCTGAACAAATAGCGAACCAAAACAAAATCCTTTCAACTTTTTTGACCATGTGAAGATTAGCAGGAACGATTGTCATCTGCATAGTGCAGATGATTGAGGCAAAACCTGTCTCCAAATAGAATACCTTTGAAAAGGGGATTGACGAATCCCACGGCCATCAAGAATTCCTTAAAAGGAGATCTATTAATCAGCACAGATAATTTTGCAATGGACATGCAAGTGTTGATCAAATTAATCTATTTTTCACTAAAGCATATATATCTCATAACCTGCTCTAAATAATTCCATTGGACACTGTTAAAAGCTTTGTGAAAATACACCTTAAAGATAAGGCTTGACACCCTGCATCTTTTCAAGGAATGAATTGCTTCGGTGGCAACCAAAAACCCATCAATTATTTGCCTCCCTACCAAGAAAGTTGTGTGATTCTCACTAATAAGGTCATGCATAACCTCTTTCAGACGACTAGAAAGAACCTTAGCCACTATCTTGTAAATGCCTTCAATCAAACTGATAGGTCTGAACTCTTTGAAGCACACAATTAGTCTTTTTATTCAGGCTCCACAACCAGTTAGGATTCTTAATTATCAAAACAATAGGTGGTGAGTTTCATTCCTTTTTTTCTACTAATAAAGGATACGAATTCATTGTCCTTTCCACCTAAATCATTTCTGACCATCCAGACTTGAAAGGAAGATCGTCGCGACACCGCACACATGCGATAGAGTTTATAACATCTTAATCAATAATGATATGAACTTTGAATGTTAACCAGATGAAGTTTCCAATTCCTCCTCTTTTTTCCTCTTAATATCATGAGTTTCCTTTCTCAACTCCCTTTCTCGTCTATCTTGCCTTAAATCTTGGTTTCTCTGCAGGATTTTAGTAAGGAAGCTCTTAAAGTTTTTTTTTTTCTCTTCTAATTTTCCTTATCATTGGCTAGCCATTTAAAGGGGAAGAAGTTGAATTTCCAATTTTTCCAGCTTATTTATAAAAATGTCATTAATGAGCTTACATGATATTTTTTGTCCATCTGTTGATATTCTTGCATGGCCTTTCAAAACTTTGATTACCTTTAAAGTTTAACCCAAGATAGAGCATTGTGTTAGAAGGCTCCTTGTAAACTTTCTGTCTAATTCGACGGTCGGATTGAGAGTTATGTTTGATAGCGAAAACTAGTTAGTAAGAAATTTACATCAAAATCTAATTTTTTTTATTTAATCATTGCTAAAACCATATCAATTATTTTACTAAGTCCTTGAAACCATTTTGTTATTCCAAAATATATTTATTTTTTCTTTTCACCATTTATTTCATTTACAAACTTACTATAGTTTCACGATAACATTACTGATTTTTAACCAAAGTTTACACCATAACTTTTTCGCCAGTTGTTTCTTAACTTTTATTTCTTATTTTTATTATAATTCCTTGAGATTATTTTTTTATTCTTAAAACACATTTATTTTAATTTTTTTCTAATTTTTTTATTCATCATAACTTATTACTAGCTTCGATTTCAGCATGATATATACTTTATTTAAATTTTTTTGCGGTGTGGAAAGAGCCCACATGCTAGATCCATTTATGCGTTCTAGAATTATAGGAACCAACTCTGAAACTGCCTTGAAGATATTGCCAGTCAGTGTTGCGCATGTTTTTTTTTTCCTCTATCTTTTTTTTTTTTTGGGTTATCATCGAGAGAATTTTGAGTTTTATGGATAGGTGGAAGGTCAAATGCATGACATTTAATGTTCATCAATTTTTAGGTACAAGATAAGGTTTAGAAATTCTAAATAAAAATATCTTTGTTGAAGTTAGGTTTATGTATTTTCAATATTGTCTTTGTTTTCAACATTCATGATGGACCCGAGATGTAGACGAGCTTAACTTTGAAAGCGGAGGCCACAAAGAGGTCTTCCCCTTCATCGGTGGGAACTTTTCATGCAATTTCCTAAATCTTAATTATTGAGCTAGAGAGCCACCAAGCAATAATTCCAAGACTTTAGTAATTAATTTGTGGCCATTGATTTCCTTTCGTAGGGATCCAAGATCGATGGTATTAAAATAATCTAAATAATTATACTTTCCTAGAAAACATAACACAAACCATTCTTGCAGTGCTTGATAGAGTGACTATATCTATAATATTAGCTACCAAAAATATGAATTTAATTGTGAAAACAACGTACATCCTTACTGTGGCAAGATATTACGTTCAGGCTATTAATTACTTTCACTTCACAATTCGATTTTTATCATATTTAATAATTATCTGCCATCATTTTTTTTCTCTTTTTCTTAAAGATTATTGTACAAAACTCGCTTTTAATTGAATTATAAAGAAGATATTTTAAACGGTATCCGATTATAAATGTTATAAATTTCAAATATGATTAGATTTTTTTATGATAATATTAATAATTGTTTTTTGAATAATTACAAAGTATTTTATAATAATTGTTTCATGAATATTATGTGAAAATAAAATATTTACTTTGTAATTTTTTTTGTTGATTAATGTTTTTTAAATTAATCATTCTTTTATTTTATTTTTTTTATATAGATGCATGTTTATTTTTGTTATTATTATTGATGCTTGCTTTTTGCTATGATGCAAGTCTCATTCCAAATGAATTTAGAAAATTATGCAAATTTGTTGTTTCAATTGCTTATCGCCAATACTACATGGAAGCAAAAAAAAATGTTTCAATTTCATTTTTACTTGTTAAATAATTATCTTAATTCAATAATTTAAGTTGTTAGATGAGGTTTTAGGATATGATTTATATTATTCTCTAAAACATCCCCTCAAGTGAAAGCCTTTTAGACTTAAATCTTGCACAGATCTACATTACATTGTGCTTAATTTTTATCAAATAAATAGAGATGTTGAGATTCGAACTCATGACAGCTTGGTCATTAAGGCTTTGATATTATGTCAAAGAATCATCTTAACCCAATAGCTTAAACTGTTAGGTGAGGTTTCAAGATATGATTTATATTATTCTCTAACAATGTTGATATATATATATATATATATATATATATATATATATATATATATATATATATATATATATATTAAAAAAGTTAAAAATAATTTTAAATATTTAAATTTAAGTAAGTACATAATTTTTGTTCTATATCTTAATTTAATTGTTTAATAGTTATATGTACATAGGACTTAACCTAAAGTTTTCACACGAGCTGTTATAATTTATTTTGTTAAATTTTTTTGTTAACTATTGATCTGGAAACTATTGATTGATCATTTTCATGCAATTTCTCTATATATTCCATCCTGGAAACTATTTTGCAATTTCATGCAAAATAAACTCTTAATTTATTTTGTTAACTATTGATCTGGAAACTTCAAGGGAAGACTCCTTACATGTTTGGGCTCATTCAGGATGGACCCGAGTTGTAGACGAGCTTGACTTTGTAAGCGGAGGCCCCGAAGAGGTCTTCCCCTAATTCATCGGTGGGAACTTTTCATGCAATTTCTTGGAATGGTATTTGAACAATAATATTTGAGGAATAAAAATTAAATATCTTAGGTGTTTTCTCTATAGCTATAGCTTTCTCGATCGGTTTTTAAAGATTTTGATTTATTACAAACCCATTAACTTATTGTTATCTACGTGATGAGACCCAAACAAAAGCTATCTTTCTCTATATATTCCATTACCGTGGGGTTTTGATTGATGGGAGCTTGTTTGAGATAATGATAGAAATTTTGGTTTAAAGTGTTTTTTTTGTTAAGAAATATATATAAATAATATTTTTTTTTAAATGATTTTGAGATTAGTATATCAAAATAATTTTAAAACATAAAATATATATAATTTTTAACAAAAAATAAAATAAAATTTAAAAGAATATAATTTTAACCATGTTCCAAACATGCTATCCAAACCATTTAATAATGTAGATGTGTTATTGTTATCAACTAGCTTTAAAAAAAATACAATAAAATAAAAAAAATTTATTTTTAACATATTAAAATATCTAAATAATTATATTTTCCAGAAAACCATAATACAAACCATTCTTTCAGTGCTTGAAAGAGCAATGATTACTGCGCTCTGGTGACAATATCCATAATATTAATTAGCTACCAAAAATATGAATTTGATTGTGAAAACAGGGGACACCCAATTTTATACTTCAACGTGGCAAGACATTACGTTCAGGCTATTAATAACTTTAACTTCACAATTCGACTTTTATCATATTTGATAATTATCTACCATCATTTTTCCCCTCTCTTTTTTTTTTATTATTTTTTAAAGATTACTATTAAAAACTCGCTTTTAATTGAATTATAAAGAAGAGATTTTAAAAGGTACCCGGTTATATATTTTATAAATTTCAAATATGATTAGATTTTTTACAATAATATTAGCAATTGTTTTTTGAATAATTACATATGGACATGATATAAAGTATTTTATAATAATTTGTTCATGACTTTTCTGTGAAAATAAAATATTTACTTTGTAATTTATTTTTTTGTTGATTTTTTCAAATTAATCATTCTTTTATATATATATATATATATATATATATATAGATGCATGTTTTTTTGGTTGTTATTATCATAGTTTTAAAACCCGTACCGGCCCGGCGAGAAACAGAGAAACCCAACCGAGAAACAGAGAAATTTGATCATGGAAGCACGTAGATGGAGAAAGGGGGTCAAAATGGGCACCTAATCAAGGGCTCAAATGCCCTCCTTTGTCTGCCCACCATACACCACCCAGAGACTTAAGAGCTGGTGATCTGAAAATGGTGCAGCATCTGACTTACCGGAAGCGTCACAGCTACGCCACAAAATCTAACCAACACCGTGTGGTCAAAACCCCTGGTGAGAAATTGGTTTACCAAGCCACAAAGAAGAGGGCTAGCGGATCCAAGTGCCCAGTTACTAGCAAGAGGATTCAAGGGATCCCTCGCTTGAGACCTGCTGAATACAAGAGGTCTAGATTGTCAAGGAATCGCAAGATTGTGAACCGTGCCTATATATGGTGGAGTCTTGTCTGGAAGTGATATTAGGGAGAGAATTATCCGGGCTTTGTTGGTGGAGGAGCAAAAGATTGTGAAGAAGGTTTTGAAGATTCAGAAGGCAAAGGAAAAACACGCCTCAAAATGATGAAGTGAAGTCTTTTGAGTTAGAGGATGTGTTTGAGCAAAATTTTGTTATGATTAATGACAGTCAAATGTGGAGTTGTTTGTTAGCGTGTTTGATTCTCTGAAAAAATGCCCTTTCCACCTCTCTCTTATATATATTTGATCACAGTTGCTATAATTTTTTCTCCATCAGTGAATGGCAATGACAATTGATAATGACAACAAAGAAACTGCAGAAAATAATGGTATTAAACTTATTGGTTAGAGAAACTGTATGGTTTTTTATTTTTTTGAGTTGACCCGGTTTGACCCGGGTCAACCCATCTGACCCGTGACCCGATCGCTTGATCGGGTCAATGACTGAGTCGGGTTTCAAAACTATGGTTATTATTATTGATGCTTGCTCTTCAGACTATGATGCAAGTCTAAACCAAAGGAACAGTACCATCATTCCAAATGAATTTAGAAATGCTACATCCATTGAAAATTATGCAAATTTGTTGTAAAATTATTTCAACAAATTTGCATAATATCGCCAATACTACGGGAAGCAAATACCCCACGTAGTATTTTAAAAAATTTCATGAAAAAATAATACTTTTCAAAAATCGGCTGAGCATTTCATATTTTTATTTTATGTAGAAAAAATAGATTTGTTTGTGTTAAATCTATAATCTTATGAATTTTCAAATACTCCTGCCTTCAAATAAAACAAAGAATATATTTATGAAAAAAATATATATTGTGAATTTTCATTTTCAAAGGCTAAAGGCAGCGTTTTATATTGTAACCCCTTTAAAAAAAGAAACGTAGTCGTTTTCACTTAGAGTTTTGCAAAATGATGTGGTTTTTATACAGTTTTGCATTTGTACTTTACTCCTACTATATTTAAAATTTTAAATATTGAATAGCACCACATTCTTTCCTTGCCTTTTCTCTCTTATTGACTTGGAAACTTCAAGGCAGGCTCCTCATTTTGGAAATTTCAAAAATATTGAATGGGCTCGTCTGCATCTCATTGAGAAATTTGAAAAATATAATTAATGAGAATGGGCCCAAGACAATAACTCGAAGACTTTAATTTGTGGCTATTGATTGATTTCCTTTCGTAGTCTGTAGACGAGTATTGTTCTCAAGACCACATAATATATTTATATATCTTTTGAGCAAAGTGTAACAAAGCACATGATTTGGTTTCCCAAAGAAAGTTTCTCTCTCAATGTTCAGTAGAGTATTAAGGCACCTCTTCGGTGCATATGCAGCCCTCCCTTTTCTAGTGATCCTATCCACCCACCATAGCTGCAGTGCTACAAAGAACTGCGCTCCTTCTTCTTGTGGCAATATCCATAATATTAGCTACCCTTTTCGACTAAATACCGATCACAAAAGCTGTGGCAACAAATATTATGAACTTGCTTGTGAAAACAACGAACGTCCAACTTTATACTTGAACATGGAAAAGTATTATGTTCAGTCAATCAATTACAGTGACTTCACAATTCGACTTGTGGATGCTGCTGTTCAGAAGGATGATTGCTTCTCCATCCCTCATCATTCTCTTATACAAGAATTGCTCCGCTCTGCGAACTACAATTATTATTATGAGATAAAGTGGACAGACAGTTCTGAGTTAACATTTTTATGCTGCAAGAATAAAATGCTGAATCCTCCAGGTTATATAATGGATGCCTCTTCTTGCAAAAAAGGCAGTGGTACTGCATATAATCCTTCTTCGTCTAGCAGTATTTCTTCTCCCAGCTGTGTCGATATGGAAGGTCATTCCTATGCCATGGTTGATGGGAACGTCCAGGATGTACCTGACTTGTGCCGTATAAATTCGATTTATTCTGTGCCAAAAAATATGACAAATAAGTCGTATACAGATGTCCATGATATTTTGGTATATGGGTTCGAGCTTTCATGGCTCTCTTTCTGTTGTGATAATGGCAAAGAGAACCGCTGCAACCTTGATGAAGCCACCGTGAAGAGTTACGATTGCTTACAATATAACAGTTTCATAGAACCATACTACTGTACGTATTCCTCGCTCTCTCTCTCTCTCTATATATATATATATATATATGCATACTAAATTTGCAATATGACAAATATCTGTTTATGTGTTAAGGGTTTGTTTTATATTTTAATAAATGTTCTACAAGTTTGTAAATATCAATACTGTTGACCTCCTTTTCTTTTTTCTTGAAATGCAGCCGTAGAGACGCTGGTAGACTTTTTTTTTTTGGGTGAGGACTGTTACGGTCTTAGATGCTCTACAAAACGATACATTTACTTTACGCGTTTTCTTCGCAAATGATGTTTTTTTTTAATTAATCATCCAGATTTTGCACGCTGATTCATATTTTCTTGGTGATTATAGGTATCAACTGGATAACTTGATGGTGAGTTAATTTATTTTGTGTAATTATATCATTTTACAGAAAGAGTACTAATATTTATTTTTCTAATAAAATAAATAAAAGACCCTACTTTTTTTTTTTTATAAAGTTTCAATCACGTACAAATCAATGTTCTCCTTCAAGTTACCCATAGTAAGAGAAGTTTTTTCGGTCACTAAACTCTTAGATTTTGATAAAATACAACCCTTTTAAAATAATTTAATCTTATACTCTAATTAAAAGATCTAAATGAAATAAGATATGATCACTTCTAATCTTCTTATATCTAGCTAGTAGGATGAAGATATAATTTTCAGTCGTTCCAATTTAGTTAGATTTTCTCTCATCTTTCTATTATTTTATAATTTATAATGCTTTTAATTTGAGTGAATTGATTCTCAATCATTTTCTCCCTTATACTCAAATAACTACATGAATGGTAAATCATTCATCAATTTTTTTTTTTTCCTCGTGTTTTTATTTGGCAGCTTCTTATTGTTATCACCGGATGACCATCCCTTCAGTTTTACTAAGCTTTTTCACGTTGTTTCTCCCTATGATACTTGTCCTTATCGGTAAGTATTTGACTCTGCTTTTATCAGCTTATTATGAAACAGTAAATATATATATATATCAGTACCCAACAATTACAGCTTAAGAAATAATTATTGTTCATGACTTATTTTCATTGTGGTTGTATCCATTAGCTTCTACTTATTTTCATTCAATTTATTTAGTTGTAGAAAATAAGTCCTTGAAATTTAAATACATATTTTTGATTTCAAGTTTTAACCTTATGTTAAATTTATATTATTTTTGCATCAAATTAATGTATCTAATATTCTTTCTACTTTTGTTTTCAATTATAAACAATGATTTTAAAGCATTAGAAGGAAAATGTTCTAAACAAACACAAAGTATTTACTTTTTCTTTAGGATAAACGCTTTTCTATTTATTTTTCTTTCAATTAATGATCTTATTTTATAAAAAAAAACAATCTGATTTATTTATAGTTCCCTTTATTGTTTGTATCATAGACTTGCATGCATACTGTTTTGTTTTCAATTTCATGAGGTATATATTAAAGTGTTGAGAGGCATGAGGATCAAATTTTGAAATTAGAGAATTAGAATGATAAATTAATTACACATATATACTCAGGACTAAAATCAATAAAGCATTTGTAAAATATTTTGATATGTTTCAAATGTCTCTATACAGTGATATATCATGTGCTACTGTTCCCATGTGGGCTTCCATGTCTCCTAACTTTATTGATCTATAAATGGCGAAGACAACATTTATCCATGTACGAAGACATTGAAAAATTCTTGCAAAGTCATGATAATGATCTCATGCCGATAAGGTACACTTACTCAGAAATTAAAAAAATAACCAATGGATTTAAAGATAAGTTGGGTGAAGGGGGCTTTGGCTCAGTGTATAAGGGAAAGCTTCGTAGTGGTCGTTTTGCAGCAGTTAAATTATTGGGCAAATCAAAAGCTAATGGACAAGATTTTATCAACGAAGTTGCCACAATTGGAAGAATTCACCATGTCAATATCGTGCAACTTATAGGCTACACTGTCGAGGGATCGAAACGTGCTCTTATATACGAGTTCATGCCTAATGGGTCTCTTGAAAAGTATATTTTTTCTAGGCAAGGTACCGTCCCACTAAGCAATGAGAAAATGTATGAGATTGCTCTTGGGGTGGCTCGTGGCATTGAATATCTACATCAAGGTTGTGAAATGCAAATTTTACATTTTGATATCAAACCTCACAACATTCTTCTTAATGATAAGTTTGTTCCAAAAGTTTCAGATTTTGGACTAGCCAAATTGTACCCAACAAATAATAACACTGTGCCCCTCACAACTGCCAGAGGGACAATGGGATACATGGCTCCCGAACTATGTTATAAGAATATTGGAGGTGTCTCTTACAAAGCTGATGTCTATAGTTACGGGATGTTATTGATGGAAATGGTTGGAAGAAGAAAGAACTTAAATGCATTCGCAAATCATTCAAGCCAAATTTACTTTCCATCATGGGTTTATGACCAAGTTAGTGAAGGAAAGGACATAGAAGTACAAGAAGATGCCATGGAACATGAAAAGAAAACAACGAAAAAGATGATTATTGTGGCATTGTGGTGCATACAGTTGAAGCCTGTTGATCGTCCCTCAATGCATAAAGTTGTAGAGATGCTTGAATTGGATGTTGAATCCCTACAACTGCCTCCTAAGCCTTTTCTCACCCCTCATCACATGCCAGAAGAAGATTATAAAGCTAATCATGCAAAGTTATCAGATTCACCAAATGATTGTATTGATTCTTCATATCGGTTTGGTCGTTGATGATGAGATGATGAAGATAATATAGCTTGATGGTTATTAATTTTGATAATGTATAAACTATTTAAGCTTATCCTTTCATGGCCAAATCTGCATTGTTGCTTAAGGATATTGTTGCTGAAGGATTCCGTGCTTATCCTTTCATAGCCAAATCTACATTTG
Organism: Populus tremula; assembly: GCA_964019445.1. NCBI lineage: Eukaryota > Viridiplantae > Streptophyta > Magnoliopsida > Malpighiales > Salicaceae > Populus > Populus tremula. Next base: position 16,555,289 of record CAXHTJ010000009.1, on the reverse strand, counting down.
TCTAAAAATTCTAACATTAATTGAATAAGGTCCATGCCACCACTCGCCATTATATATAGTGATTTATCACTGTCCTTAAAAGACAAAAAAAATATTGGATTTTGAAACAAATAATAGTTTTTAATGAATTTACGTGTAAATGAATTTGAGGATAATCTTTAAGAAAATTCCTATTGGATGATGCTTCTATATATCCATCAATGTTCAAGTGCTTATTTTCTGAGAACATGCATGCCTTACCAGAAATTGATTTCAAGCATCTAAGAATCTTCTTGAACATACAATTTCTTTGAGATAAGAGAATACCTTTGGGTAATCTAGCCATCTCATTGCCTAGGAAGTACTATTTTAGCCCTTCAAGGCTCTTTATTTCCAAATTAGTTGTCATATATTTTCTCCAAGTATTTGAATTTCTTCTGCATCATTGTTTGTAATTATTGTATCATCAACTTATTTTATCGAAGTTGTTACCTTTCTTTTTCTATATCTAAGAAATAATGTATGATCTAAGTTTCTTTCTCTATATAGATCCTTCTTCAACTTGCATGCCACTTCAGTTTGTGAGCCTATAGTGTATCTTCATGTAAACTCCTCCTTTAATATCTTTTTGAAGAAAAACATTTTTTAAATATCAAACTAATGTAATGACCAACCCAAATTTGTTGTTAGAGATATTAGAATCTAAATTTTATTCAACTTCGCTATGTTTTAGTATATTGTTTTCTAAATGTCTAGCTTTGTATCTTTCAGTGATCCCATTTGCCTTATGTTCGATACAAAACACCCACTAGCACCTGATAGTTTTCTTTCATTTGAGTTGGGGAACAAGACTCCATGCTTCGTTTTTCTGCAATGCCTTCATTTCTATAATTATAGCTTGAGTCCACTCTGGTTTTGGAAGAGCTACCTGTACGTAGTTTGCAAGGGACCTGTATGGATGAAAGTTTGTGTACAAACGTTTTGCCAGCTTCTGAGATAATAGTTTGATTTCACTACAAGATTTCACAGTTTTACCGACGGACATATTCCGTCGGTGTGTGATAGAAATTTTGTCGGTAACGTATTTACCGACTATATTGCCGACGGAATACTCCCGTCGGAATACCTTTTGTTAGTGATTCCACATTCCATCGCTATATCGGTCGGAAATACAAAAAAAACTTTTACCGACGGTTTTACCGACGGACCGTGCGCGCCAAAAAAAAAAAGTTTCCCGCTTGGAATATACCGACGGAATATTTTCCGTCGGTGTTATAAAAATACCGACGGAATAAATCCGTCGGCAAAAGTGTCGATGATATTTTATACCGACTGAATATTTCCGTCGGTAAATACATCAGGAAATTTATACCGATGGATTTGTTCCGTCGGTGATGGTCGGTGACGGTGGCAGACACTGTCCAATGCCGACGGAGTTATTCCGTCGGTAAATCCCTGTGTAATTGTTTTTTTTAATTGTTTTTTAATTATTTTGAAAAAATGATATAAATTAATGGTAATACAAACCAATTATGCAAATAAAATTTATATTAAGCAACAAAAACTCAAAGTGAAATAATATTCATTACAAAATGAATGTGTTTCAAAAAAACATTAAACAAAATTTTAAATGTAAATAATGTTAATTAAAAATTAATAGAAAGGTGGAGGAGGAGGAGGAGGATGGGGGTTAGGCGGCCAAAAAGGATTAGGCGCACATGTTCCACCTTGTGTCATGTTCATGACCATTTGCCGAAGCTCTTCATAGGCCGCTCTTTGTTGTTCAGACTCTGCTCTGTGTTGTTCGTTCGCCAATCTTTGCTCTTCTTTGAGTTGTGTGTATGCCTCTGATAGGTGGTCGCACCTTTGCTGCAAGGCCACAAACTCCTTAGATTGGGAGCTCGATACAGATTGGGAGTTCCCAGCGGTTGAAGCAGTACCGGTCGACCGTAAGTTGGCCGCGGTAGTGTTGGAGAGCCCGTAAACCTGATTTTTATCGGGTCCACCTGACGATCCAGCCTCCATCCACAAATCCGGATCGAATTCCGGATGGGTCTATGGATCGTCCCCGTATCTCTCCCTCAACCGATTATTATAGGTCTCCTGAAAAAAAAAATCATCATATTCAATTCAATAAACATAATAATAACTTACAAAATAAAATGGTTGAACAAACATACCACAAAATGTTGAGCACGGTTGTCAACGAACTGTTGCGTCCCCTTTTGGCGGTCATGACTTCGCACGTGCGTCTCCACAAACAGCTCCATAGGGCTCGGCTCACGTCCAAGAGACGTAGCCTATAATGAAAAAAATGTATTAACAACAAATTAATTGAACGATATATTTCATTTAAGTTAATCTTACCATCCGTTTCGCATGTGCAGAAAACAGAACGGAGACGCCGGTGTGCGTTGTCACCGAGCCATGAATTGGCCGATTCCGGTTGCCAGTACCGGACTGTGAGCGTCGAGTGAACCGCTCAGACGTCACGTGCTGAAGATAGTGCGGCCATATATCTTCCGGGATGTATATTGGTTTGAAATCCCTCTAAACCGCAACATCGTTCCAGCCTTGGAACCCCTTATCCCTTGCTGTTTTTTTTGCTTTTTTCTGGGTGTCATTCCAAAAATCACGCAACCTAATTCACGTACGAAAAAATTACATTTCGAAACATAAATAATTATGTAAAAAAAAGTCGTATTGTTTTCGATGTTACCTAATTGCCGCGTGATTTTCCCACACCCTCCTCACAACAGTGTCATGTTCATCGTCCCAGCAGAATAGATGTTATATATAACAAAATAATTTTTTAAAATCTTAATAATTTATTTATAATTATAACTTGAATTTATTAGAAATAAGCTGAAAATTATATACTAACACGAACCTCAAATCTACGAAACCATGCATTGATTTGAGGCATCCATTCAGGATGTCTGGATATCTGACTCCATTGAAACAATGGAATCTCCATCGACGCTTTAAACGCCGATGATATTACTCGGGCGGCCTCAATGTTTGTGAACCTGAAAAGAAATGAAATTAATTTGTGATTACTTCATAAATTATGTTTTAAATTTGTTTTTTTTTATATAAAAAAAACTAAAACCTTAACAAACTTACATTGAAAGATCGTCCTTCCACTGTGCCTCGTACTGGCGGGTAAATTGATTCCGCCTCGAAGGCACGCCGCGTCTGCGATGTGAAACATCGCTGGAAGAGACAGCATCGGTTGACGGCGTAGGTGGTGTAGGTGCCTCTTCTTGAGAGGCACCTAAGGAAACATCATCATCGCTGCTAGACGAACTTGATTCGACTGGACGACCAGCTCTGGTTTTCATTTTGCGCATCTAAACAATTTTATATTAATAATTGTATAATAAAATTCAAAAGTTAAAAAAAAATCGGCAGCACCTCCCCTATACTGGATACTACCCAAATCCACAAACCTGCAAATATTAACAATAGCCACAACCAATCGAACCAATCTATACTAACTATTCCAACATATTCAACTATTAATCCTAAGATAAATTCAACGTTAACAATTACAATTCACAAATTAATCAATAATTATATTCAAAACAATAAAAAATATGAAAAAAAATAAATTCAATAAATTCAACAAATTATAATTCAACAAATTAATCATTTTAATTCAACATTAACAATTATAATTCAACAAATTAATCAATAATTATATTCAAAACAATAAAAAATATGACAAAATAAATTCAATAAATTCAACAAATTATAATTCAACAAATTAATCATTACAATTCAACATTAACAATTATAATTCAACAAATTAATCAATAATTATATTCAAAACAATAAAAAATATGACAAAAAATAAATTCAATAAATTCAACAAATTATACTTCAACAAATTAATCATTATAATTCAACATTAACAATTATAATTCAACAAATTAATCATTATAATTATGACAACAAAACAATAAAAAATATTCAAAAAATTCAAAAAAAAAACCTACATCAATAAAAGGAACAAAATATACATACCTTAATAATGTGACAAATCAAAACTTTATCTACATTACCAAAAAAAACACCAAAACAACAAAATAACAAAAATAAAAACAACTAAAAATAAATTAAAAGTAAATAAATTAAATTGGAAATCGATAATTATTCCAACAAACGCAATTATTAATTCTAAGGTAAATTCAACATTAACAATATTAATTCAATAAATTAATCAATAATTATATAGGCAATACAACTATAAATTATATTCAATAAATTAAAAAAATATATAGACTAACAATTAAATTAACAAATATTCAACAAATTCAAAAAATTCAAAAAAATTCAAATATTCAACTTTAACTAATTCTAAGTTAAATTAACTAATAACAATTCTAACAACACAACAACAAAAAATATTCAATAAATTAAAAAAAAATATAGACTAACAATTAAATTAACAAATATTCAACAAATTCAAAAAATTCAACTTTAACTAATTCTAAGTTAAATTAACTAATAACAATTCTAACAACACAACAACAAAAAATATTCAAAAAATTCAAAAAAAAAAAACCTACATCAAGAAAAGGAACGAAATATACATACTTTAATAATGTGTCAAATTCAAAACTTTATCTACATTGCAACAAAAAACACCACAACAACAAAAATAAAAACAACTAAAAATAAAATAAAATAAAATAAATTAGAAAAAAAACACATACCTTTTAATATGATGAAGATTTACAACACCAAATCTTGCTAGAGATTAAAGGTGAAAGTGTTTAAGGATTGAGGGGAAAAAAATGAAAAATCTAAGGTGAAAAACGGAGGAGAAGCGAAGCGGCGGGGAGAAGAAGAAAATATGAGGCGAAGCGGCGGGGGCTGGAACTTATAGGGCAATTTTACCGACGGACTCACCGACGGAATTAACATTCGTCGGTAAAAGGTAAAAAATTCCGTCGGTAACAGGTCAAAAATCTGTCGGTATTTTTTGATTTTCGCCCCGAATTTTTAAAAGCCCTCCAAATTTTTCGCAGTCCGTCGGTGATTCCGTTGGTAATCTGACAAGTTTAGAGGCGCATTAATTCACACACTTTGGAAATCGCGCGGTCCGTCGGTATTTCTGTCGGTAATATGTGTGACCGACAAATTACCGACGAACCTATTCTGTCGGTGATTGTGGCATTTTGTTCTAAATATTTTCGAGCTTACTGTGAGATGCCGACGGACTATAATCCGTCGGTAATCGCGTCGATGGTGGTGGTATGTTTTTCGAGCTTACTGTGGGATGCCGACGGACTATAATTCGTCGGTAATCCCGTCGATGATGGGGCATGTTTTTCGAGCTTACTGTGAGATGCCGACGGATTTATTCGTCGGTATATCGTCGGTGATGTGGCATTTTGTTGTAAATATTTTCGAACTCTCTGTGAGATACCGACGGATTTATTCGCGGTATAGTTGTCGGTGAAGCCGTGAGCGTCGGTGTTGTGGCATTTGTAAATATTTTCGAACTCTCTGTGAGATACCGACGGATGGTTTCCGTCGGTATGGACGTCGGTGATTGTGGCATTTTGTTGTAAATATTTTCGAACTCTCTGTGAGATACCGACGGATGGTTGTCCGTCGGTATGGACGTCGGTAAGTTTGCATTATGCAGGAAAGGTTGTCTTTGTATTGCCTGTTTACCTTCCTGCAATAACTTAACTGATAAACTGTCTATCACATAAACAATAACCACATTGCTTAAACAATAAATATTTTGTTTTACAAAATACATCATCAATAATCTAAATTACATGAGACAAATGTTTTTACATAGGGCTTCATTTTCATAATTAGTCGGAATTTTCTTCTTCTTCCTCATCAATTGAATTGTCATCATCTTCATCGCAATCTTCAATATGGATATCATCTTCTTCATCGACATTTGCTTGTCCGCTAGAGCTGAGAACAACATTCAACTCCTCTCCGTCAATATCAACAAGACTATCATCGAGAACTCGAAAATTTGAATTTTCTTCCAATTCAATCGAAGGAGCAACTCGATATGGTTCAACCAACTCACGAACTTGAAAGACTTCATCTCGCACACTTGTGTCTTCGTTCTCATCCTGAACAACCTCGACACGACCCCGTGGTTTCGTTTTTAAAACGGACAACCAATCAACTCTTGAACGATCCTTTCTAAATGAAGGGGTGTATGTGTAATAAACTTGTTGACATTGCTTTGCGAAAACAAAGACATCGTTTATGTTGCGGAGTCTAGCTTTTGAGTTGATTTCGACCAGACCATGGTGCGGATCAACTCTGATTCCTCTGTCCGTCGTGTCATACCAATAGCATTTGAATAAAAACACTTTATTCTGCTCGCTATGATATTGCAGTTCGACGACCTCTTCTAATCTACCATAGTAGTCAACTTCTAACTGGCTACTTGTGGATCCCTTAACACAAACACCGCAGTTGTATGTCTTTCTTCCTTGCCCGTATTCTTCAGTATGGAAAACATATCCATTGACAAAATACCCGTTGTAGCACTTAACTTTTCTTTCAGGGCCGAGGCTTAGTGAAGACAATGACTTGGGCGCACTCCTTCCCATTTGATAAACCTTGTAAATATATGTAATTAAATGTACATCAATACACGGTAAATGAACGAGAATCTCGTAATGACATGCATACGTTAGAATGAGTTTGTGATAGTGCTTACATGTGTTCTGAACCATGTGGCAAATTGTTCATCTTGTAATTGAAAGATCTGGGATTCGGTCAGCTGCGAGTTATTGGAGAGCAAATATTGTCGATGTTGCCTGCAAGTGATAATGAGTGTATGATATTACAATATATAATTAACAGTATATTACTGACAAAGTTTAATTACTATTACACATATATAGACTTACTGAATAAATGGTCTCAGCTCATCACAGTTAAATAGAACATAGTTGTGTGCTTGTTTGAATTCTATTTCCGACAAATATCTTCCTCTTACGGCATTTTTAGGTGTGGGTCGTCCAGTATTGGAGAATATTGACAAGTTCCCACTGGAAGGCACTTCACCGCCATCGTCATGCCGTGGAACGCGATTGATTCTTGTTCTCAGATGAGGTTCGAAATAGTACGAGATAAATGTTGATATCTCTTCAACAATATAGGCCTCAGATATCGAAGCCTCAACATGCGCCTTGTTCTTAACCTTTTTTTTTAGATTAAACAAGTACCTGCATTGAAGTACAATTCAAGTATTTTCAAATAAGAAAAACATAGAAAATACTTTAAGATATGAATTCCATTGCAACTGTAATATCTCACCGTTCGAATGGGTACATCCATCTATACTGGACCGGTCCTCCAGCTTTTGCCTCGAACGGTAGATGTATAGGGAGATGCTCCATTGAGTCAAAAAATGAAGGAGGGAATATCATCTCAAGTTTGCATAGTGTCTCGATGATATTCGTTTGAAGCATCTCAATGTGCTCAACATTCATCTTGCTGGAGCATATATCTCTGAAGAAATGACTGATCTCCCGTTAGTGCATCCCATATTCCCTTTGGCAACAAATCACGAAAAGCTAATGGGATGAGTGTTTGCATAAACACGTGGCAGTCATGGCTCTTCATTCCATACAATCTGCAGTCCTCTATGTTAACAAGCCTTGATATGTTCGATGCATGTCCATCCGGGAAACGCAGACTCTTAAGCCATTTGTAGACTAGCAGTTGTGCGTTTTTCTCTAACACGAAGCTTGCCCTTGGTTTTGCAACCCGTGACTCGTCATAAACCAACTCCATATTTTTACGGTTACAGTATAAAGCTATATCCAATCTAGCCTTCATGTTGTCCTTTGTCTTCCCCTTCACATCCATGACGGTGTTGAAAATATTCTCAAACACGTTCTTTTCGATGTGCATGACGTCAAGGTTATGGCGGAGAAGATTAGTCTTCCAATACGGAAGCTCCCAAAAGATACTTCGCTTTACCCAATTATGGGTCAAACCAAAACCAGGAAACTTTTGCTTACCTGATTGAAGGCCAAACACAATGTCACCGTACTCTGATACAACATGATGCAATTCTTCACCAGAAAGACGCGGGGATGCAACATCTTTTTCAACTCTACCAACAAAGAAATCTTTTCTGTTCTTTCTGAACCTGTGATTAAGTGGCAAAAAGCGACGGTGATAGTAAAAAAAGAAGCTTTACCTTCGTTTTCTAGCGTGAATGCCTTGTTGTTTCCCATGCGTGCTCCAACCAGAAAGCATTCCATAAGCTGGAAAATCACTGATAGTCCACATCAAAGCCGCCCTCATAAGGAAATTTTGTTTCCTCGATATATCATAAGTCAGAGATCCGGAGGACCACAACTGCGCCAGCTCATCTATCAACGGTCGAAGACAAACATCTATATTCCGCCCCGAGCTGCTTGGACCGGGTATGACAGTAGATAGAAACATGAACTCCGACCTCATACACATTCCCGGTGGCAAGTTATAAACTGTGAGAATGACCGGCCAACAAGAATAGGGAGCAGCAAATGACCCAAATGGGTTGAACCCGTCTGTACACAACCCAAGTCGAACATTCCTTGATTCAGCAGAAAAGTCAGGATGAACACTGTTAAAGCATTTCCACGCTTCGCCGTCAGAAGGATGCACCATCACACCATCAACGACATCGTGTGTTTGGTGCCATGTCATGTGCTCAGCAGTCCTTGGTGACATAAATAACCTTTGCAGTCTAAGTGTGATCGGGAAATATCTAAGTTTTTTATATGCCACTAGAGTCTTCCCCCTGCCAGTTCTGGGTTTGTAACGGGAATGCCCGCATGTCATGCACTCGGTCATCACAGCATTTTCAAGGTAGTATAACATGCAGAAGTTAGGGCACATGTCAATTTTCTGGTATCCTAAACCGAGGGGTTTCATCATGGACTTCGCAGCATAGAAGTTCTCTTTGAGCCTGTTCCCTTCTGGTAAAATGCTTCTTGCCCAATCAATAATTTTGTCATACCCGGCCTCACTCAACCCGTGATCTGACTTGATGGTGAACACCTGTGCCACGACCGATAATTTACTGTGGTTTGTGCAGCCATCCCATAATGGTTCGTCAGAATCTTTCAACAAATCAAAAAACCTAGCTGCCTCTGCATTAGGTTCTTCTTCTACGATTGGACATTGATTGACATTATCTTGATTCATTCTCATTGCATCCATAACCATGTTTCTGTAAGGATTAGTGTTGTCATTTGCCGCTTCATGCACGTTGCTAGCACTAGAAGTTGACCCAACCACCGTTTCTCCCATTCTCCTATTACTAACAAATACCTCTCCATGTGCATACCAACACTCGTAATCCTCCACAAACCCTTTGTGTAGAAGATGCATCATTACAACATCTGGATGCAGATACTTTTTATTTTGACACTTCCTGCATGGACACCTAATACCGCCTCCAGTAAAATTTCTGGGAATAGATGTTGCGAAATTAATAAAACCCTGAACCCCGTTACAATAATCCATCCTCCGCAATCCTTGGGGTGAATCTAGATACATCCATGAACGATCATCCATGACTTCTATCGAACCTCTATAAAAAGGACCCATTAAGCAAGCTCTTAATTATTTCAAAACATAACATGTAATTCGGTAATTCTACAAATTAAGTTTTAACAATTTTCAAACAAATACAATCTTACAAAATCTAAAACAAACCATAACAAGTATAAAATTATACATTCATATACTACAAGTTTGTTTGAGAAATAACAATAAAACATGTACATCTACTAAAAAAAAATACATATACTAAAAAAAAAAATTTGACATTTAAATGTTAAAATTTTAAAAGATAGAATTACTTACAAAAAATGATAAAATCCGTCGGTAAATCAGAACACGAATGCTGTGACCACAAAACTTCAAGAAATACAACTTGTTGTGCTGAGATGAGGAAGATTTTTGTTTTGGGGCGAGGGGGGGCTGGTTATTTTGCAGATGGGGAGGGTTAGGATTAGGAAGAAGAAGGAGAAATGGGAGAGGAGAGTGTCGGCAGAGTGGCCATATATTCACTTTTGCTGACGGACTTACCGACGGTTTTGATTCCGTCGGCGACACCGTCGGTAATTCTGACGGGCAATCAACACGTCACCCCACGGACCTGCTATTCAAATCCCTCGATGATTCCGTCGGTATTTTTGACGGTGAACAGGTCCCATCACGCGTGCGGGCCCCAGGTTTCAATTTCGTCGGTGATTCCGTCGGAAAAATCACCCGCCAAAACCTCTGCGCCACCTACCCGCCCTTTTTTCATTAATTCTGAATTTTCGGTCGGTAATTAGGTCGGTAATGTCCGTTGGTATTTAGCGAATTTCTAGTGGTGTTTTCTTGCTCTGTATTCTATAGAAGATCGATTTGATGATTTTTCTTGATTATGACTGAAAGGTAATTTATATCCAATAAAACAATCTGGAATATTAGGAGATGAAGCAAAGTGTATTACCCCAAGAGGTCTTTTACGTGGTCTTCTGCAATCTATAATTGGGCTGGTTGGTCTTCAATGCCATCAAAGTATAACCTCATTAATTTCTCTTTCTTTCTTTTTTGAAGAGGATATAGAGATGGGTGAGGAAGTCGAGAAATACTACTTTACTCCAAGAAAATGAAATCCAAAGTAATATGCATGTGTCGAGTAGAAGGATGATAGCAACAATCTCTTTTTTTGGCGTGTTACATATCCAAAATAAAAAAATAATGAAAGACGAAAAACATATGGGTCAAGTTTCATGCTTTGATTTATGGAGATGAACAAAGGAGAAACAATAAAAAAATACGAGTAAGTATTAATATGGAAGGTAGATCTGTCTATGTGGAAAAAGTAGTACTAGAGTGAAAAAATGTTGTATATACATCTTCTTCTCTGATGGTCTTGAACAACATAAAAAATTTTAAAATATTTTTTATTTAAAAATATATTAAAATAATATATATATTTTTTGAAATTTATATTTAATATCAATATATAAAAAATATTTTAAAAACACAAAAATAATATAGAAACTTTAAATTTTTTTAGAAATACAATTTCACAACCGCATAACCACAAATCATAGTTTTAAAACTCGGTCCAGCCTAGATGATCAATCTAGAATCCGAAGCTGGAACTAGGCTGAATTTATTAAAAAATAAGGACAATTAAAAACCCAGCTAACCCCGATAAACTAACCAGCAAGATCATATCAAAAACCTAGTTAAAACTTGTTGAATAATACAGTTGGTGCATGTTTGACAGCTCATTCTAACAAATGAAGTGGAGGTGATTGCGATCCGTTAGGCTTTGCAAATCAGAGTGAAATCTCCATAGTTTTAAGACCCGGTCCAAGGCCCGAGTTCCAGGTTTTGACCGGGTCACTGGGTCTTAACCAGGTGGTCGGGTCAGCCGGGTCAATTTTTTTTTTGAAAAAATCAAAATGACGTCGTTTTAGTAAAAAAAACAAAAAATAAATAAAAGTCAACGGGTTTGAGGCCGGGTCTTGACCAGGTCTTGTCGGGTTAGCCGGGTCCCAGGTCGGCCGGGTCAATTCCCAAGCGGGTTTTGGCCTCCACCCGGACCGGTCCCATGCCCGGGTCGGCCAGGTCCCGGGTTGACCCTTCGGGCCGGTCCGGGTTTTAAAACTATGGGAATCTCCCTTCGAAAATGACGTGAAGTGAATTTTGGAGACTTAACTCCTCTAATGCTTTCATCTGTTTTGAATTTGTATTTTAAATAGTATTTTTTATTATTATTTTAATATAATAATATTAAAATTAATTTTTAATAAAAAAAATATTTTAATATATTTTCAAACAATAAATACTTAAAAAAAACAAACAAGGTGACATTTTAAAAGACATCTTCAACCTTTCAGGACAATCATACCAACTGACTCGAAAAAGCGGAGACTACCCACATCACCAATGAAACTAACAACCCAAAGTGACTATCAGCTCCACTTTTTCTTCACTGAACTATACCAGCAACCAAGAGTTCCATCATTTAAGATATATATATATATATATATATATATATTATTTTTGAAATGAAATAAATTATAATTAAAAAAATAAATAACAAATTGGTAAATTAAAAAAAAAATTATTAAAAAAATAAAAGAATAATAATATTTTAAAAAATTATATTTTATATTTATTAAAATATCAAATTGCCTCTAAATAAATATACATTATAATTAAAAAAAAAAGAGATGAAATGATGAAAGAGCCTCTAGACATTCGTTTAACAAATTCTGTTTTTATTTGTAACTTCTAGAAAATATATTTAGCCAAAAATTATAAAACCAAAAACAAGTTTTTTTTTTTTTTTTTTAACTCAAACATATTTTTCATCGACGATCATTGAGAAATTTAGATAGTGTTTTCCTCCGTAAAACAACCGACGGGGCCATAGTTTGTTGCGTCAGCAACTCCGCGTTAAAGAAAAGAAAAGAAAAGAAAGGACGATATGTCGTAACCTTTATGTAAGAGAAGACCTGGAAACTTCAAGCGAAGACTCCTTACATTTGTGTGCATAATTCTCCATGTATTCACTGAGACGACCTTGACTATGGAAGTGGATGATATTTTAATATATTAATACCAGGCAAATTTTCTTGGACCAGATGAATCACCGGGCCAATTTTTAACACTGCGAGAAACACAATAAATTTATTACCCCTTCCTATAGCACAATGTTGATTATATTGTACATGTTTGACTAACCAAGTCGGTGCAGCACAATTTGATTAATCCAGTTGGTGCATGTATTCAATGAGACGAGCTTGACTATGGAAGTGTAGGCCATCTTGAGGCCCTCCCCTTCTTTCGGTGGGAAAAGCTCTTCTTGCCATTGACTTTGACCATGCAATATCTCCTGCAAGTCTTTGATCCAAGATGGTTATGTTTTATATTTCAAATAAGGTTCCATTTTTTTATGATAATATTAATATTTGTTTTGAATAATTACATCTGTGAAAATAAATGCATGTTTTGTTTTTTTGATAATCTAAACCAAAGGAACCTCACTTTTGCAACCTCCATTAAAGATTATGCAAATTTGTTGTAAAAGTGCTTCAATTGTATATGGTACCGCAAATACTACGTGGAAGCAAAAACAAATGTTGCAACCTCACTTTTGCAATAGTAGTTGAACTTTTGGATGGGTTTTAGGATTATTTTGCAATATTATGCTGATTTTTATTTATTTAAAAGATAAAAATAATTTAAAGTATTTAAAATTAACTAAGAAGATAATTTCTGCTTTATATTTAAAACTTTATTAAAATTCAATTACTTAATTGGTTGATCCGCGGTTGCGTTGTTTTAATTGGTTGTGTTGTTTTCTATTGACTTTGAAAGCGGAGGCCACAAAAAGGTCTTCCCCTTCATCGGTGGGAACTTTTCATGCAATTTCCTAAGTCTTAATCATTGAGCTTGAGAGCAACCAAGCAATAATTCCAAGACTTTAGCAATTAATTTGTGGCCATTGATTTCCTTTCGTAGGGATCCAAGATCGATGGTATTAAAATAATCTAAATAATTATACTTTCCTAGAAAATATAACACAAACCATTCTTGTAGTGCTTGAAAGAGTGACAATATCCATAATATTAGCTACCAAAAATATGAATTTAATTATGAAAACAACGTCCATCCTTAACGTGACAAGATATTACGTTCAGACTATTAATTACTTTCACTTCATAATTTGATTTTTTCTGTATTTGATAATTATCTGCCATTATTTTTTTCCTCTTTTTAATTTTATTTTTTTAAGATTATTGTACAAAACTAGTTTTTAATTGAATTATAAAAAAGATATTTTAAACGGTACCCGATTATAAATGTTATAAATTTCAAATATGATTAGATTTTTTATGATAATATTAATAATTGTTTTTTGAATAATTACAAAGTATTTTATAATAATTTTTTCATGAATATTATGTGAAAATAAAATATTTACTTTGTAATTTTTTTTGTTGATTAATGTTTTTTAAATTAATCATTATTTTATTTATATGGATGCATTTTTTTTGTTGTTATTATTGATGCTTGCTTTTTGCTATGATGCAAGTCTAAACCAAAGTAACGGTACCATCATTCCAAATGAATTTAGAAAATTATGCAAATTTGTTGTTTCAATTGCTTATCGCCAATACTATGTGGAAGAAAACAAAATGTTTTAATTTTAATTTTATTTGTTAAAAAACCATTTCAATTCAATAATTTAAGTTGTTAAATGAAGTTTCAGGATATGATTTATATTATTCTCTAACACATCCCCTCAAGTGAAAGCCCTTTAGACTTAAATTTTACACAGATCCACATTATCTTGTACTTAATTTTTATGAAATAAATAGAGATGCTGAGATTCGAATTCATAACGGCATGGTCATCAAGGCTTTGATACTATGTTAAAGAACCATCTTAACCCAATAGCTTAAACTGTTAGGTGAGGTCTCAAGATATGATTTATATTATTCTCTAGCAATGCTGATATATATATATATATATATATATATATATATATATATATATATATATATAAAAGTTAAAAATAATTTTAAATATTTAAATTTAAGTAAGTACATAATTTTTGTTCTATATATAATACTTTATTAAAATTCAATTACTTGATTACTTAATGACATTAAATATTTTAAAAATAAACTTTAAGTTAATTATTTTATTTTAAATATATTAACTTTAAGTTGGATCTTAATTTAATTGTTTAATAGTTATATGTACATAGGACTTAACCTAAAGTTTTCACACGAACTGTTATAATTTATTTTGTTAACCATTGATCTGGAAACTATTGATTGATCATTTTCATGCAATTTCTCTATATATTCCATCCTGGAAACTATTTTGCAATTTCATGCAAAATAAACTCTTAATTTATTTTGTTAACTATTGATCTGGAAACTTCAAGGGAAGACTCCTTACATGTTTGGGCTCATTCAGGATGGACCCGAGTTGTAGACGAGCTTGACTTTGTAAGCGGAGGCCCCGAAGAGGTCTTCCCCTTCATCGGTGGGAACTTTTCATGCAATTTCTTGGAATGGTATTTGAACAATAATATTTGAGGAATAAAAATTAAATATCTTAGGTGTTTTCTCTATAGCTATAGCTTTCTCGATCGGTTTTTAAAGATTTTGATTTATTACAAACCCATTAACTTAGAAGAAAAGGGGTCTGACGAATCCCACGGCTCATCAAGAATTCCTTAGAAGAAAATCCATTAATCAGCACTAATAATTTTGCGATGTACATTCAAGTTTTGATCAAATTAATCCATTTTTCACCAAAACTCATATCCCTGATCATAACTTGCTCTAAATAATCCCACTAGACAATATCGAAAGCTTTGTGAAAATCCACGTTAAAGATAAGGCTAGACACCCTGTATCTTTTCAAGGAATGAATCGCTTCTGTAGCAACCAAAAACCCATCAATTATTTAAGCAAGTCTTTTTTACACTTTTACTTTGTTATCCTGCTTCCTTTTAAGAGCAGAACTCTTCATCTAATCTCATCATATACAGCTGAGTGAATAACTTTAAAGGGATTACTGCAATGTGTTCTTGACTTTAATTTAAGTGATGGTATTGCTTTCCAGATGTATACATGGCGCCTGAGATTTATAACGATGAAATATTTGATAGAAGCGTTGATGCATACTCTTTTGGAGTCATTTTGTATGAGGTACTTCGCAGTCTAATTTGGCAAACTGGTTATACTTTCCTGTTTCCTTCATCTGTATTACTGCTATTCTTTGCACAGTGCATGGTTTTTTACTTGAAGATTTAAGTGCTAAGTGGGACTTTTCTTCTGTTTGTTTTTCGTTTGAGCTTAGATGCTTGAGGGAGTGCAGCCTTTCCATCCTATAACTCCTGAAGAGGCCATGAAGTTGATGTGCTTAGAGAAAAAGAGACCGCCATTCAAGATCAAAGTAAGAAGTTACCCTCCAGATTTAAAAGAGTAGTTTTGGATTCTGTCTTCAATTTCTTTTGCAAATTGAATAGGAAGTTGTCCCAAAACCAAGAATGGTACAGTGGATCTAGAAAACGACTGCTTATGCAAATTCGATATTGATCGAGTAAAGGCAGTTCCCTAAAACCAGCTAGAGACAGGGCTTGAGCTATTCGTTCTCTTGTTTTACTTAGTTTTCCAATCTCTTCTTGAGCTTGACTCACTATTGTCTTGCTCATAGAAATGAGAGGAACAACCTCAAGGGAGTAGCTTAATTTTTTTGGGAATCATCTTGATCTTCATGTAGGTTGATTGATGAATGTTGGCATTCAGAACCTGTTGTCAGACCAACCTTTTCTGAGATCATCACAAGACTGGATAAAGTTTGTTGCAACTGTTCAAAACAAGGATGGTGGAAAGACACTTTTAAGCTTCCATGGTATGGATCTCTTGCCCTAAATCTCTGAAGCAGCAATATATACTGCCCAAGATCACTGTGTTTTACCTCATTGTTCTGAGTCAATGTTTAATGAGACCATTAATTAAGTGCAGGAAGTAACAGGGGAGGCATTCAGTGACATTTTCAAGAAGAGGAAACTTGGAACAAGACCGAGGATTTTCGTCGATGAAATTAACAGTTTTGGAGCTTCATGTTACACATTGATCATTAAGGGGACAAATAAATTGGGATTAAGATCAAAATGAGTTGCCGTGTCCTTGTTCTCTTGTTCCTTTGTATGTATAATATGTGTTCCTTTGTATGAATTGAATTAGTAGTTTTACTTTATATTTCTGTGGCCTTCAACCAAAGAGCTAGACGATAAAAAACAAGCTCAAACATTGTATTCTAATTTGGCATCCTATCCTCGACAATCAATTTGTTTCTGCATTTCAATTTTTCCCACAAAATACCTTAAGATAACATCGCGAATACTCTTCCTTTCAACCTGCCTTTAACAAGTAAAGTCCACTGCAAAACAACTAGATCTATAGATTTTGGCATGCTCCAACTTAATCCAGACCATTTCATGAAATGCTGCCAAAGCTCCCAAGGTTCATATATAGCAATGAAGAAATAGATGATTCACATACTCGATTTCATCAGCGCAGAAAGGACATATTGCTTGACTTAAATTAATTAAATCCCTTTTATTAGAAAATCCTTTGTACAAATGGAGTAATAACCATAAGAAAATTTCAATCGTTGGTGGAGCTATTACTTTCCATCATAGTGATGTGAAAGAGAAGCCAATTCTGTCAATAATATTCCTGCAAGATTTGATCGTATATTTTTCTTGGTTGTCAGCTTCCCACTGTTTCCAATCATCTTTATGTGGACTCAATCTGACCCCATTTATTTATCATTACAAGAAGCTATTGGAATGGTATTTGAACAAGAATATTTGAGGAATAAAAATCAAATATCTTAGGTGTTTTTTCTATAGCTATAGCTTTCTCGGTTTTTAAAGATTTTGATTTATTACAAACCCATTATCTTATTGTGATTTACGTGATGGGACCCAAACAAAAGCTATCTTTCTCTATATATTCCATTACCGCGGTTTTGATTGGTGATTTCAAACGATCACCAATCAAAAATTGGCTGTGTTGTTTTCTATTGTCATTTTGTGACCTTTCAATATTGTCGTTGTCTTCTATAATGAAAGGTAGCTTGATTGTTATCACATTTTTTTTTCTTAACCCTTTCTCTAATTAATTGGCTGTGTTGTTTTCTATTGACCTGGAAACTTCAAGCTGGGAAGACTCCTTACATTTTTGTTTTCCATTTCTTTCTTCTCTGTTTGGGCTCGTCTGCAATATCGCATTCAGGATGGACCGGAGATGTAGACGAGCTTGACTTTGTAAGCGGAGGCCACAGAGAGGTCTTCCCCTTCATCGGTGGGAACTTTTCGTGCAATTTCCCAAATCTTAATCACTGAGCTAGAGAGTTTCTTGTTTACAAGGAGGATTGACCCAACTTTATCAATTGAAGTGAGATTACAATTTTTAAGATAAATTATTTCAATTGAAATGTTCTTCCATTTTTCTATTCAAATCGGTGATAGTACTTTCTTGTTTCTTCATCTTTATGGGTTACAATTTATGTTTGTGTATTTTCATGGCTAACTAGTACTTTTGTGGTTTAAGTTTTAAATTAATGAAATTAGTGAGATAGTAAACATTGAATAATTCAAAGACTTTAATTTTCAGCCATTCATTTAATTTTAGTTGCTTTTCAAATTAATTTTCTTTTGAAAATATATTAAAATATTTAATTTTTAAAAATTATTTTTAACATTAACATATTAAAATAATCTAAATAATTATACTTAAAAAAAAAACATAATACAAACCATTCTTGCAGTGATTGAAAGAGCAACAATTACTGCGCTCCAGTGACAATATCCATAATATTAATTAGCTACAAAAAAAAACATGAATTTGATTGTGAAAACAACGTACACCCAATTTTATACTTCAACATAGCAAGATATTACGTTCAGGCAATTAATTACTTTAACTTCACAATTCGACTTTTACTGTATTTGATAATTATCTGCTATTAATTTTTTCCCGTCTTTTTAATTTTTATTTTTTTAAATATTATTATACAAAACTTGCTTTTAATTGAATTATAAAGAAGGTATTTTAAAAGGTACCCAATTATGTTATAAATTTCAAATAATATTAGATTTTTTATGATAATATTAACAATTGTTTTTTGAATAATTACATATGGACATGATATATTCAAAGTATGTTATAATAATTTGTTCATGACTATTATGTGAAAATAAAATTTTACTTTGTAATGTATTACTATTATTATTTTAATTTAATCAATTTTTTATATATATAGACTATGATGCAAGTCTAAACCAAAGGAACAATACCATCATCCAAATGAATTTACAATAATCTATCATCTGCAATCCTTGAGGTGAATCTCGATACATCAATGAATGATCATCTATGACTTCTATCAAATCTCTATAAAATTATGATGACAACATGTATTAATTAACTATATTAGGTAAATAAATTTATAAAAATATTGATTTATCTCGAGATTATCCAACAAGCTAATTACAACTTCGCATAAATATTTATTATCAATTATCAACGTCCATATAAATTTATACATATAAATTTACAGAAATTATAACAACACATGTAATTCAGTAATTCAACAAAGTTTAAACAATTTACAAACAAATATAATTTTACAAAATCTAAAACAAACCATAATAAGTACAAAACTAGACATTCATACTACAAGTTTGTTTGAAAAATAATAATAAAACATGTATATACACTAACAAAATACACATTCTAAAAAAACAATAAAATTGACATTTAAATGTTAAAATTAAAAAATATAGATTTACTTACAAAATATGATAAAATTCACAATAAATCAGAACACGGATGTTGTGACCACAAAACTTAAAGAAATATGGCTTGTGTTGAGAAGAGGGGGATGTTTTTTTGGGGGGTGGTCGTTTGCAGATTGGGAGGGGAGAGTTGGGATAGGAAAGAAGGAGAAATAGAGGAGGAGAGGGTCGGCAAAGTGGTGATATATTCACTTTTGCCGATGGAATCACCGAAAAACTCTTTCTGTCGGTGGTTCAATCGGCAATTCTGACGGTGAATTGGTCACGTCACTGTATGGAGATCCCGGTTTGAATCTCTTAGTGATTTCGTTGGTAAAATTGCTCGCAAAAACTTCCACGTCAGTAAACCACTTTTTTTTAAAAAAAATTATGAATATTATGTATGTAATGAATTACAAACATAATAGTATCTGTTGGTAATTATCACTGTAATTTACCAATAGAATTATTTCGTCGGTAATTCCGTTAGCTTTTGGCAAATTTCTGGTAATGAGGTGAAAGGTTGACTGCATGACCTTTAATGTTCATCAATTTTTAGGCATAAGACAAGGTTCAGAAATTTTAAATAAAAATATCTTTATTGAAATTAGGTTTATGTGTTTCAATATTGTCATTGTTTTCTACGTGATGGGGCTCTGGCATGAAAGATAGCTTGATTGTTATCACATTTTTTTTTTCTTAACCTTTTTCTCTAATTAATTGGTTGTGTTGTTTTCTATTGATCTGGAATCTTCAAGGGAAGACTCCTTACATTTTTGTTTTCCATTTCTTTCTTCTGTGTTTGGGCTCGTCCGCATCGCATTCAGGATGGACCCGAGATGTAGACGAGCTTGACTTTGTAAGCGATGGCCCCGAAGAGGTCTTCCCCTTCATCGGTGGGAACTTTTCTTGCAATTTCTTGGTTGTCAGCTTCCCACTGTTTCAAATCATCTTTGTGTGGACTCAATCTGACCCCATTTATTTATCATTACAACAAGCTATTGGAATGGTATTTGAACAATAATATTTGAGGAATAAAAATTCAATATCTTAGGTGTTTTTTCTATAGCTATAGCTTTCTCGGTTTTTAAAGATTTTGTTTTATTGCAAACCCATTAACTTATTGTTATCTACGTGGTGGGACCCAAACAAAAGCTATCTTTCTCTATATATTCCATTACCGCGGTTTTGATTGATGGGAGCTTGTTTGAGATAAAGATTAATGTTGCGGTTTAAAATATTTTTTTATTGAAAAATATATAAAAATAATTTTTTTTTATTTTTTAAAAATCAGTACATTATAACAATATGAAAACATAAAAAATATATAATTTTTAACAAAAAATAAAATAAAATTTAAGAAAATATGATTTTAACCATGATTCCAAACACGTGATCCAGACCATTCAATAATGTTAATATATCATTGTTATCAACTTGCTTTTTTAAAAAAATTACATTAAAATAATTTTTTTTTATTTTTAAAAAATTATTTTTAACATATTAAAATAATCTAAATAATTATATTTTCCAAAAAACCATAATACAAACCATTCTTGCCGTGCTTGAAAGAGCAACAATTACTGCGCTCTGGTGACAATATCCATAATATTAATTAGCTACAAAAAATATGAATTTGATTGTGAAAACAACGGACACCCAATTTTATACTTCAACGTGGCAAGACATTACGTTCAGGCAATTAATAATTTTAACTTCAAAATTCAACTTTTACCGTATTTGATAATTATCTGCCATCATTTCCCCCCTCTTTTTAATTGTTATTATTATTTTTTAAAGATTACTGTAAAAAACTCGCTTTTAATTGAATTATAAAGAAGAGATTTTAAAAGGTACCCGGTTATATATTTTATAAATTTAAAATATGATTAGATTTTTTACGATAATATTAGCAATCGTCTTTTGAATAATTACATATGGACATGATATACAAGTATTTTATAATAATTTGTTCATGACTTTTCTGTGAAAATAAAATATTATCTCGTGCATGAATTAATAGCAGATTATCTATTTATTTTATTTTATTAAGAATAGAATAGTTCAATTTCTTGAAGTTAACTTGTGAATGAGTTTTTTTTTTTCAAGGGGGAGAATATAATGTGGGACGGATAGGATTCAATTCTTGGCATAATTTATTTATTTTTACTGTATTACTTATTTAATTGTTAGGATTTTCTAGGATTTATAAGTTTTATTTAATTATGAAGCGGTTTATTATGAAACTAGTAGTAATTATAGGATTTGATTTTTCTTCTTCTTAGTTTTCTATTTAAAGTGTTATAATGGTATTTGAACAAGAATATTTAAGGAATAAAAATTAAATATATTAGTTGTTTTTCTATAGCTAGCTAAAGCTTTCTCGGTTTTTAAAAATTTTATTTATTACAAACCCATTATCTTATTGTTATCTACGTGATGGGACCCAAACAAAGCTTTCTTTCACTCTATATTCCATTACCGTGGTTTTGATTGGTGACTTCAACGATACAGGGCTTTCAATATTGTCATTGTTTTCAACGTGATGGGGCTCAGACATGGAAGATAGCTTGATTGTTATCACATTTTTTTTCTTAACCTTTTCTGTAATTAATTGGCTGTGTTGTTTTCTATTGACTTAGAAAATTCAAGGGAAGACTCCTTACATTTTTGTTTTACATTTCTTTCTTCTCTGTTTGGGCTCGTCTGCAATATCGCATTCAGGATGGACCCGAGATGTAGACGAGCTTGACTTTGTAAGTGGAGGCCACAAAGAGGTCTTCCCCTTCATCGGTGGTGGGAACTTTTCATGCAATTTCCTAAATCTTAATATTAATAATTGTTTTTTGAATAATTACAAAGTATTTTATAATAATTTTTCATGAATATGATGTGACAATAAAATATTTACTTTGTAATTTTTTTGTTGATTAATGTTTTTTTAAATTAATCATTCTTTTATTTTATTTTTTTTATATAGATGCACTAAACCAAAGTAACGGTACTATCATTCAAATTGAATTTAGAAAATTATGCAAATTTGTTGTTTCACTTGCTTATCGCTAATACTACGTGGAAGAAAACGAAATGTTTCAATTTTATTTTTATTTGTTAAATAACCATCTCAATTCAATAATTTAAGTTATTAGATGAGATCTCATGATATGATTTATATTATTCTCTAACACATCCCCTAAAGTGAAAGTCATTTAAACTTAAATCTTGCACAGATCCACATTACCTTATGCTTAATTTTTATCAAATAAATGGAGATGCTGAGATTCGAATTCATGACAGCTTGATCATGAAGGCTTTGATATTATGTCAAAGAACCATCTTAACCCAATAGCTTAAACTGTTAGATAAGATCTCAAAATATGATTTATATTATTCTCTAACAATGCTGATATATATATATTTTTTTTAAAAAAATTAAAAATAATTTTAAATATTTAAATTTAAGCAAGTACATAAATGTTGTTCTATATATAATACTTTATTAAAATTCAATTACTTGATTACTTAATGACATTAAATATTTTAAAAATAAACTTTAAGTTAATTATTTTATTTTAAATATATTAACTTTAAGTTGGATCTTAATTTAATTGTTTAATAGTTATATGTACATAGGACTTAACCTAAAGTTTTCACACGAACTGTTATAATTTATTTTGTTAACTATTGATCTGGAAACTATTGATTGATCATTTTCATGCAATTTCTCTATATATTCCATCCTGGAAACTATTTTGCAATTTCATGCAAAATAAACTCTTAATTTATTTTGTTAACTATTGATCTGGAAACTTCAAGGGAAGACTCCTTACAATTTTTTTTTCCATTTCTTTCTTCTGTGTTTGGGCTCGTCTGCATCGCATTCAGGATGGACCCGAGATGTAGACGAGCTCCACTTTGTAAGCGGAGGCCCGAAGAGGTCTTCCCCTTCATCGGTGGGAACTTTTCATGCAATTTCTTGGTTGTCAGCTTCCCACTGTTTCAAATCATCTTTGTGTGGACTCAATATGACCCCATTTATTTATCATTACAAAAAGCTATTGGAATGGTATTTGAACAATAATATTTGAGGAATAAAAATTCAATATCTTAGGTGTTTTTTCTATAGCTATAGCTTTCTCGATCGGTTTTTAAAGATTTTGATTTATACAAACCCATTAACTTATTGTTATCTACGTGGTGGGACCCAAACAAAGCTATCTTTCTCTGTATATTCCATTACCGCGGTTTTGATTGATGGGAGCTTGTTTGAGTCCATGAGGAGACGATGATAGAAATTATTATTTAAAGTGTTTTGTTGTTGAGGAATATATAAAAATAATATTTTTTTAGTTTTTTAAAAATAATTTTAAGATCAAAACATTAAAATAATCTAAAAACATAAAAAATATATAATTTTTAACAAAAAAATAAAATAAAATTTAAGAAAATATGATTTTAACCATATTCCCAAACACGTGTTCCAGACCATTCAATAATGTCAATGTGTCATTGTTATCAACTTGCTTTTAAAAAAAATAACATTAAATTTTTTTTATTTTAAATTATTTTTAACATATTAAAATAATTAAAATAATTATATTTTCCAGAAAACCATAATACAAACCATTCTTGCCGTGCTTTAAAGAGCAACAATTACTGCGCTCTGGTGACGATATCCATAATATTAATTAGCTACCAAAAATATGAATTTGATTGTGAAAACAACGGACACCCAATTTTATACTTCAACATGGCAAGACATTACGCTCAGGCAATTAATAACTTTAACTTCACAATTCGACTTTTACTGTAATTGATAATTATCTGCCATCATTTCCCTCCTTTTTTTTTATTTTTTAAAGATTACTGTAAACAACTCGCTTTTAATTGAATTATAAAGAAGAGATTTTAAAAGGTACCCGGTTATATATTTTATAAATTTCAGATATGATTAGATTTTTTATGATAATATTAGCAATTGTTTTTTGAATAATTACATATGGACATGATATACAAGTTTTTTATAATAATTTGTTCATGACTTTTCTGTGAAAATAAAATATTTACTTTGTAATTTATTTTTTTGTTGATTTTTTCAAATTAATCATTCTTTATATATATATATATATATATAGATGCATGTTTTTATTGTTGTTATTATTATTGATGCTTGCTCTTCAGACTATGATGCAAGTCTAAACCAAAGG